>JANHFO010007275.1:77461-96295 GCA_032468095.1 Pareas carinatus
CTGAACCAGACTGAGAGACCATTTAAAGGCTCAGGAACCCTTTGCAGGTGTTATGGCTTAATTAGCTGATTAGAGTGAGACACTTTGAGCCTAGAATATTGAACCTTTTCACAATATTCTAATTTTCTGAGATTGTGAATTTGGGGTTTTCATTAGCTGTAAGTCATAATTATCAAAATTATGACAAATTAAGGCTTGAACTATCTCACTTTGCATGTAATGAGTCTATCTTATATATTACTTTCACCTTTAAAGTTGCATTACTGAAATAAATGAACTTTTGCACGATTTTCTAATTTAGTTTATTTTTATTTTTATACCGCCCTTCTCCCCAAAGGAACCCAGGGTGGTGTACAGCCATTTAAAAACAACAATAAACAACAACACTAACAAAAACATAAGACACAATTTAAAACTAATTTAAAAATATAAATAGTTAATGTGGCCAATTTTTTAAAAAAAAAATTAAAATTTTTAAATACTGTACTTCTTTTCCCCAAGAAGTACAATAAGCCGAAATGAAGATTGATTAAGTAATAGTTTACTCTCTCCACAGGTCAGTCTACATATATAGTAGTGCTGGAGTCAAACTCCCATAATTTACAACTGGAAATTGTCATCATTGTAGTCAAAAATATCTGGAATGCAATCGAGTAAAGGAGACTGTTGTAGGTTACCAAAGGTAGACCAAATCTTGTTTTCTCATGTTTGTATATTGAACCATTTGTCACTGTGTATCTTTGAAGGTGTACCCCTTTCCAGGAGAAACTGCAACTTTAAGGCATCAAACACTTTGGTTGATTGCTAAAGTTGTTGAGTGGTAATTTTTTGCATTCACATTCTTTATCATGTACTCTTGAATAGGCAATCGTGCTGTCTGAAGATGTCTTTCCTGGCCAATTTGGAAAGTGAGTTTCTTTTGAATATTTTCATCCACCAGCCCTCCCAAAATATGTACTTTTTGTGGATCAATTTTTCGAGTTTCGAGCTTCACAGTCCTTTATAGCCCTCTCTAAGCAGTTTACAGAGTCAGCATATTGCCCCCAACAATCTGGGTCCTCATTTTACCCACCATAGAAGGTTGGAAGGCTGAGTTAACCTTGTACCAGTTAAGGATTGAACTTGTGCCAGTCAGCAGAATGAGACTGCAATATTGCATTCTAACCACTGCGCCACCACAGCTCTCAGAATGACTGAATTCTCAAAAAAGCACCAGAGTTCTCAAAACTAAAGTGCTAATGTAAGCAAATAAACCCTGTAATGATCTAGCATGGGGATTTGGTTCATGTAATACACTAAGATAATGCCTGGATACCCAACTGCCTAACCCCATTTTAGACTTGTTTATAGTGCAAACTCGCCTATGTTTTAAATGATCTATTACAGCTTTAGGTTACAGGAGTGGGTGGGTGAAGTTATAAGGCCTTTAAGCAATTAACTGATACTTCTCCAATACCATATTGTAAGATCATAGTAGATGTACTGTATGTCTAACAATATAAAATATTTATACGGGGAGCTCCTGCTTTTATGAATATTGATTTTCTGTCCCTTCCAGTGGTTCCCCCCCGCAATATATTATACTTTTGTGTTTAGCAATGTTGCATAGATGCATATAGCACACATTGAAACAATATTAGATGCCCTTGTCACAAACATTAGCCTATGACTGGTTTCATATTTAACACTCATAGTGCACCCTCTGCTGACAACAGATCCTTTGATGGAATGGAGTCTTGCAGGAGAAGGAAGGGAAGAGATGATTTGCACGGGGAAGTGTTTTTTTATTTTTAGTCTCCCTTTTTCTCAGAGCCTTTGGAATTGTTCAATGAGACTGATGAATATCACGACCTGATCCATTCCTGAAAGCGGGATCAGAGGAGCCAGAGTGAGTGCAGGGAGGAGGTTAAAAAAGTCAAGACGGTTGCCAAACCATGCAATCTGTGCCCTGCCTTTGTCTTTGCACATCACATTGCGTGTAAAAACGATGGCTTCAGTTACATGGTTGTCATCACCATCCTGACTTTTGATCACCCCCCTGCCTTCACGCCTGCTCTGATTCTGCTGCCATCAATAGATAAGGTGATGATGTTCACTTCAATTGATCTCAGGCTTAGATTCAAATATTAAAAGCGATTGCATTTTCATGTTATATATAAACCCTTCCAATAAAGATGTCCTACAATCATTTCACTCTTTAAAAGACAGTCCACCATTCAAAGAACTCCCAAGTTGTGCTGCTTTATATTCCTACCCACGAAAGCCTCAATGGAGCTTGTTTCTTAGTTGACCTCTATAGGACTTATTAATGAAGTAAGTTTGACTACTATTTACATTTCACAGGTTTAATGTGTGAAACAAAGCTGTTCCTTTTTAAAAAAAAAACCATTTTCCTCTCAGATTCTCCCACAGTATTCAACTTGGAAAAGATGCTTTCACTATTTCATCACACACAAGAAGCGTGTGGCTTGCATCTATCCTCATGCTCTGTCATTTAAAGGGAAGCCTGATATTCTATGTAAGAGCACTTCATACTGTATGTTTTAGGGGAAACAAACAACCACTTTAATAAACAAGAAGGAAAACAAATATGCTAGGTCTAGAGTTATAATATAACTTATGTAAATATTGGACTACAAATGTTTGCATACTGATTTATTATTAATGGAGTTATTTTTAACCTATATAGAAATGATTCTACTTTCTCTCCTTTTAAGCATCACATATGTTTTTTGTATGCTGACAGTTGGTAAAGTAATATTATGAAAATAAAATTTCCTAGCATTTGGAATCAATTGTCAAGTAGCAACCCATTAAAGCAAGTTGCTTCTTCAACAGGGAACTGTTTATCTTGCAGTCATTAAAATGTATACAAATTCTAGAACATTAAAAAACTTGGTTATAATAATCATGGAAGAAATAGAAAGAACAAGATCTTGAGTAGGTTAGAATAATTTCTGATCATCTACATATTGTCCTACTACTTGCATATATTTGACATGATGGATTTAATATTCACTTTGTATCTACGACTGTGTTTCTGTTCATATACAAATTATTATTTAAATCATGCTGTATTCCACACAAGATTTTTATTAAATTGAACATCAGAGAATATGCGGTTAACTTTTTTTCTGTGGGAATGATACAATGACAACAGATGACCACAAGGACATATTGTACAATTGGCCATGCCATCAACCTGCTAAACAACTAGCTTCACAACACGGTTAGAAGACCTAGTAGAAATATTATTACCCTTCTCGTTGTTCCTATTACTTACTACCTATTACCTATTCTCTTATTTGTATGACAATAACTGTTGCTTACATCTTAAAATATATAATATCATGTCCTTTACTATTGTAGTTTGATTTGTAGAGTGATTACTAGTATTCCATGTCAGTTCAATATAGACTGTTCCAAACCTATTTTAAAAAATGTATGGCATAATGAAATGCTTTGAGACATGATGATTGTACTTCATAACACGATGACATGATGAGTATACTTTATTATTATAAATGCACCTAATACGTACATGACATGATGAATGTACTTTATGATAATCAATGTATCATAGAATTGAAACCATTGTTTGTCAATTGTAGCCTGTATGTAAGTATTGAGCATTTGCCCTGGAGAAAAATTCCTTGTGTGTCCAGACACACTTGGCCAATTAATAAATTCTATTCTATTCTAATAGAAGCTTCCTCTTTGTTGCAAGAGAAATTGGCCTTGAAGCCACCTATGTTCCCTTTGTCCCAACAACTTCTTCAGTTGTGACTATTGCTATACATACAGCACCTGCGTTTTCCCCAGAAGAAAGCCAAAAAACAAACATGTATGTTCCAGCTTCTGGTAGAAAAAATTGTCTATCATTCACCACCAATCAGTGACCGAGGAGCATTAAAGCATGAAGACATATCTTCCTTGTGGATTTTATTCTAGTTAGTCAACCGTAATGTTGCTTTCTTAGGCTTTATGTTACCAGAACATTTCGCTCAAAACCAAAGAGGAAGTTTCACTCACTAACTTTATTGCTGAGCATTGGCTAATTCAGGAAAGCCTGTTCAAGTGACTTTTTTTTTTTTTAAAAAAAAGAAGTTTGAGGAAAAACTGAGGATAACAAGATGTACAGGGCAGACCATATAAACACAAATATTTCCTCCAGGGCTTTCCCGTCAGCACTCACTCTACTAAGTCTCATAATATGATTCACCCTGAAGTGCCTGTAACCTATCTCTAATGAAATATCAAAAGAAAAGAAACCATAACCAATGTTCTTAAAGGATATAGACAAGTGCTCCTGGAGGGTGAGGAAAACTTGGTTTACCTATCTATAGCTAACACATTTCACCATGGATGTTAATTTCTTGGTCTCCTACCCCCACATTTCTCAAAATTCACAGCCATTTCATTCTAACAAGACCATCAGCATTTCTTTTCAGCCACAGGAGTTATCATTATCCACCAAAGAGTTAAAACTTACCTGAGTACAACAGCTTGATGTTATGAAGATATTTCAAGGGAATGTGTATCATTTTCAAAGAGAATTGCAATATGCTGGTGTCTTCCAGCTCCAACAGTGTAATTAGATTCCCTCAGCTCCAGATTGAAAAGAGCCTGATTGAGGGCAATGGCTAAATCTGAAGATGGATCACATATTGCCAGTGTAAGCTGCAGGTGGTTTATCAGAGCAGTAAGTCAATTGGCGTTTAGGACAGGCAGCATTTCTAGGAGTTGAGACTTCTTTTTCCTGGGATTTGCTCAGACGCAAAAAATTGTTTCATTCTATCTGAAACAATTTTCAAATAAAGCACTCATGAAGTAGTATTACAAAATCAGAAAACACTGGCCAACATAAATTGCCTTTCTGCATTAAACATTGGCCAAATATTCAGAATAATCTAAAATGTTGTGTTTTATAACATTCTAGGTTCATTACAACAAATGTCATGTTTTATCTTGTGGATACGTTTATGATACAAAGACCAAATATAATAACTATTTTGTAACCAGATTATTTATCTCAGGAGTCCCCAACCACCGCTCCATGGACCAGCACCAGGTCATAGCATGTCAGCAACCGGGCCACACAAACAAGCCAAGACCCATTCCCTAGATGCAGGCAGCATGCAAAACCACATCCCCACCAGTTGGTAGAAAAAGTTTTTTCCATGAAACCGGTCCCTGATGCAGAAAAGGTTGGGGGCCACTGATTTATCTCCCTTTAAGTGGCATTTTAGATCTAAACCAAATAGCTGTACCCTTTGTTAGGGTTATACAGGTTGTGATACCTTTAAGAACCCTACAGGTTGGTTTCCAGAATGCATGGACAGCTGAAGCAAGCTGAGCCACACCTATCTTAATTAGCCCAGGACCCAGAGCATATAACCAGCAGAGCTTAAATCATTCTCTCTCTTGCTTTGTGATTCCTGCTGTGTGGTATCCATCTCTGAGATTAGTTCCTGACTTGCTGTTTATTCCTGGCCAACTTTGTTGGCGAAGATATTGAATAAGCAACTGACTAACCTGGTTAATAGAGGGACTGCTTGACTGTTGTTTTTACATCTGGACTGTTGACTTTGGTTTTGGACTGTGTTTGACTGTTTTGAGTAAAAAGGCTTTTGCACCTCACTGCAGTCTGTGCTTGTGCTTTGCTACTACTTCTCTGGTACAGACACTTCTGTTCTGCGCACCATCCTTATAACCAAGGAACCTGTTTGTAGCCAACACTGGTTACAAGCCAGGGGTGCTCTGACATGACTGACCCATGGTTAAGGGAAAAGGGAAAAGCCCTTTGTTGTCAAGTTTATAGTCTCCAATTTTTTTCAGATGCATTCCAGGTACCTGAAAATCATCAAATAGCAAATTCTGGATATGTGCAATTACAGAAGTCAAAAATTCCTGGCAAATACCTGAAGGCGAAAGTTGCAGTTTTACTTCTCTTCCCTTTTCAAAGACCTAGACTCCACTTAATGAGATGTGCATGGAGGAGGAAGTGAACCTGTGGCCTCAGTTTTGCTAACTGAACTTTACCAATATTTCTAATTTCCTTTGGAACACATTATATCTACAAATAAACAATGTCTTATCACTGCATTGGTGCAATTTTGGAACCATCCAGCAATTACAGATATTCCCTTGGACTTGTCTCCTCCACGTGTATGTTCTCTTTGCTAAATAATTACTTTTTGTTTTCACTGGGATGTAGCTGCTAAAGCCAGCCCAAAGAAAGTATTATGACTTGAATGGAAACTACTCAGACAATAAGCATGGCCAGCTGAAGGTTTTATCCTCTATAAACATCATATATCTTGATGTGCTGTGTATAGTGAGCGCAAGAAATGTTTGGTCAATGTAAAACATTTTTTAAAAGTAATGAACCATTAAGTCTAATTGCTAAATAGACCAATGAGCTGGTAGCTGTGTGCTGCCCATTAAGAGGAACCATTCAATCTGAACCCCTGGGGTTCGAACCCCTTGTCATCAATGTTCCTGGAAAGAAATAAGGCAGCAAGTGCCATCTGTTTTCTTTGAACCACTCTTTCACCATGTGCTATGCAAACATTTAATTAATTAAGCAAACATAAAAATCTAGGAACATACCTTCTTACATGCAAATAAGCGATAAGAGAAAAGAGAGGCAAGGCAGAGCCAATGAAGACAAGCCACCTGAGGACCACTCTTATCACTGCCTAATGCTACAAGGAAATTGAAAGCTTTAGAAATAGCCAGAGCGGAATCAATATTTGGGGTGTTGCAAGTAGCTTCTATACATTATTTTATTTTTGGTTCTTGTTGATGGGAGATTAAAAGCTAGAAAGGATTAGAAGAGACCCCCAAGATTAGACCCAGGTCAGCGGTGCACAGCCTGAGTTCCAAGGCCCCACCACAGGCATGGATCCAGTTCTTAAAGCCTCTCCAGAAGTTGTCAACCAATTGTAATTTTTAATTTGACAGAAAGGGAAGCTATTAAAAACAGATGGAGCAATCAAATCAATTGTGTTGATTCAAGCTTATGTACATTTTAATTCAATCACTATTATGTTTTATCCTGGCCCTGATCATGCACACACTGAATATACTGATTCCTATTCCTAAACCTCTCCTTGGATTGCTGCCTTGACGTGGCGAAGGGATTTGTGTAACTCAGTGATGCTATGAGTTATGCCATGCAGGTCCACCCAAGATGGACAGGTCATAGTTGAGAGTTCTGACAAAATGTGATCCATTAGAGAAAGAAATGGCAAACCACTCCAATATCTTTGCCAAGAAAACCCCATGGACCATTTTGAATGGTCCATGGGACCGCAAAGAACCAGACACGATTTAGCGACTGAACAACAATTCCTATACCTACACATATGTGCATGGAAATGCTCTGTTTGGACTTGGTTGTGCAGGATGACAGTCCACCAGATATTACAAAAGATAAGGCTTAATGGTTTTAATTCTAGTTGACCAAAAATAAAACCACAACCCAACCACAAGGAGATGTAAGTCAGCTGAAAACCAGAATTAGATCATCTCTTTCAAAATCGCAGCTCCTAAATAAACTGTGATCAGCCCCTACATTTTTGAAAGGATAAGTAATTGGATTCAAACCTATCCCTACAATGTTATGGTACTTTTTGCCTAGATGCATTTATGATTGTTGGGATTGATGCTTTGGGGTCGGTGCTTTCATGTTTTTTATTCCCATGAAAACTGCCATTATTCAGCTTAATTGGAAAGCAATCTAAGGATGTTTAATCTTTGTGTGATCACGATGCAATGTCCCAGATTTGCATCTGTTCAATGTTAGTACCATGTGCCTAATTATATACAAATAGAAAAATGAGTACAATATGCCTAATTCATCATATTAAGAGTATTATCTCTGTTTTTCAAAAGGAACAAATGTGGTTCAACTACCGTAGTGATTCAGCTCATGTTTGGGCTGTATCACTTTAGACTTCAGGAGTAGACTTACTTAAGACTAATCAGAAAACCCTCAAAAAATCCCAAAGAGAAAACTAGCCCATTGTACCCAAAAAATCTTCAAGCCCCATTTTCTCCTTAACAGGAGACTGCAGCGAATTTGCAAGATATATTCAATATTGATTTTACTTTAGCAGAAGGCTAAGGGAAAGAATATGTGATGAAACATATCAACTTGTTTAAGAAATGAATTAGTGGCATTTTCTCTCTCTAGCATAAAACTGAAAACCAAGTTCATTCAGTCAGTTTAAGGGATGGGAAGTTCAATGCAAAGATTTTTTTTTCTCAAGTATACTAAGAAACTTACTAGTGTTGTGGTGAGAATTACTATCAACCTAGACAGCTTTAAATGGTATTTAGACAAACTCATTAAGAATTATCAATGGCTACTAATCCTGGTGATGCTTTTTTGCCGTCAAAAATCAATGTAAGAGTAGCTGGAAAATAATGAGAGGGTTATTGTCCTTACGTCCTACTTTGGACTTCCCAGATGCACAGATACCTATGACAACTATGGAGCAACACATGGTCATCTGGGTTACATGTGCTGGCTTATGTATTAACTGATAACAGTTTGTTTTTTATATGATAAGCTGGCAGCTCTGTGTTCTTCCACAAAGGAAGGGAGTCGGAATAGAGATTTGCCTCATATTTGAGCCAGTATGGCATCTATTGATTGAGGCAGACAATACAAGTTGACAATGGTTTACAGATTACATCATCTCATGGTTTGTTTTAAATGTCAGTTTTTGATAAGTCCTATTCCATTCATGAATAGACAGGACGAATACTTTTCGCCTGTTTCGGAATACATGATAAGAGTAAAGTAAGTGCCTTAAAGCTTGTAAAAGTTAAAATCACCCATTTCATCTTATCAACCAGTGTTTCTCGACATCAGCAACTTTAAGATGTGTAGACATCAACTCCCAGAATTCTCCAACCAATATGGGTGCTTGGAGATTTCTGGAAGTTAAAGTTCACACACCTTAAAGTTGTCAACCTTGAGAAACACTGTATTAAACTCTTCTAAAAATATCCAAACATGGAGCAGATTTTTTCTGTCTAGGGAGGATGCTAAGTATCAAAATGAATTCTTAATACTTGAATTTTATCCGGCGATTCTTCATCTCATAAAAATGACTTAAAATGTTGGCCTCTCTACTAAGTGCCATTATATCACAAGACCCCCTCAATAGGCCCCAGAGTCCTCTTCATATTTTAAAGACTGCAGTTCCTGGTCATAAAAAAGTTATGTACTATTGCCATTAGCCATAGCTTAGTAATGATAGCTGCTTTCACACAGGGCACTAATCCAGTCCTAAATAAATCTAAAAGCTGGAGTCACACACTAAACCATAAAGGATGGGTGGCTGGTTTCATAGAACAGAATAAATAAACTTAAGTAAAATAAACTACAATTTGGTTTATTGCAATATGTAGATTTGGTTTTTATTAGAACTAGCACTACAAGCCCCATTCGAAGTTGCTATCCAGAACTGTCCTACCTCGATGACTGTTTTGTTACCAACAACAGCAGAAACCTGTGTATTATAGCAATCAAGGAGTGCTTGTTTGTCTATGATATTTGGTATTCTGGTTCTATTTTCTATTATCTCTTCTTTGGATAAAGGAAAGTGTTTTACAGATTTTATTCACCTATAAATCATCAATGGCAAAATAGTCAAGAAAATTACATTTAAACTGCCGAAGTCATTGTGTTTGGTAAAGCAATGTGTACATAGTCTGTGTTCTGCGTCATTTTAGCTAAAGGTGCCACCATTTGTGGATCATACAGAGAGAGTTATAACTCTCGTCTGAAGTGTACACATGATTAATGACGAATAAATGACATTTGTGTTCTTCTCTTATTGTTTGTTTCAACGAACCATGAATACAGAAGCCTCTAAATTAGGGTTCCGTTTCTGCCACAAGTTGTATAAATGACAGAGATGCTTTTGACTGGGAATTGCAGAAATGTATGAAGTGGTGTTTAAGGCTGATCCTGCCACAGGACTGGAATGCCCCCTTTTCCTCAGGAGGATGAACATGGACTAGGTGGAGAACTCTCCCCTCCCAGAAAGAAAGGGCCTGAATGTCTCTGGGGCTTGCAATAAATACTGCCTCAGATGAAACACATCACTGCTTTATTGGCTAAGCTGTTAAACTTCAGGCAGCATTTTTCCCACTGCAGCAAAGTAGTGGCAGTGCTCCAAGAGCTCTGTGAATTTGAGAGCAGAGATGCTAAGAAAGGTACCTGCATCAAAATGGTGCAACTGCTTCTCAAAGCAAGACATTGGAAGACGAAATGCCTTGAACAGCTAGCAGATCCGCTACCTGGGAGGAGGAGGGCTCCAGAATTTGCTGTTTCACCTTGGCTTTCATGTGCCTTGGCTTCCATATGCTTCCCCAGTGGCACCTAGTAATCCTGACTTTCTAGAGCTCCTGATTAGGAGACTGAACGCAAGTGAACACCAATGTCTGGAAGCCACAGCAAGAGATAATTGTAACTTTTATGCTCAGGTTATTCAACTTTCTAAGGCATCTGGCTGACTGCTCTGGGATAGTATTGTTAATTCATCTGGTCCCATTATCTGATCCAACAAGTCTCCAGACCAATTGTCTGCAATGCAATGCAATGTAGGAAAGCACCACTCCAGACTCAAAAATGTTTTGATTTTATCTTCTCTGATTAGAGGAACAAAGTCCTATGTTCTTCATTGATGACCAAGTCGATGATTCTTAACTTAAAACATCATTAGATAACTTGCAATTGACTGTAGAAATCCAGAAATACTGTTTAGGCCAATCTTATTGAGCTGATGAATCCCTGCTATAGATGACTCGGGGTATATAGTCTCTTGGAAAGCAGTAAGTTATCAATGTTACGGCCCACTCTTCTAGTCCTTCACCTTGAAGGATGATCCCTAACACTCCTGCTGGACTTTATCTTTTTGGGGAGTTCCAGAAGAAACACTCAGATGCAGCTGCCTTTTTTTTAATTTACTGGAATAGTTTAAGATTCAGTTAGGACCTAGAGGTATTCTTGGAGACAAGAACTTTGCTTTGTAGTTTGCTTGCTGCTCATCTCTCTCTCTCTCTCTCTCTCTCTCTCTCTCTCTCTCTCACACACACACACACACACACACACACACACACACACACACACACTAATTTTTAAAACTGTAAAAATCCAGGTAGGGCAGGAAGCCAGGAAATGGTATATTCAACAAGCAGCATGCATCTGGGCTGGGAGTGACAGGTTCACATCACATGTTAAGAACTATTGCAGTTATTGATAGGTTTATGTTGAGTCCCCATCCCCTGGACCATGGACTGGCACCAGGCTGCAGCATGCCAAAAATCAGGCCATGCAAACATGCAAAGCCCCATCTGCAGGATGCAGGCAGCACATGAAACTACGCCCCCTCTGGTCCACGGAAAAATCTCTCTACAGAAACGGTCCCTGGTGCCCCAAAGGTTGGGGGCCACTGTTTTATGCCCATGATTAAAGACTTCTATGGATATCATGACTGAGACTGGTTTTTTTTCAAGACATTTCTCCTGTTGTGTAGCACTAATGTAACCAAATTTGGAACCTCCAGATAGTTAAA
Organism: Pareas carinatus; assembly: GCA_032468095.1. Taxonomy (NCBI): domain Eukaryota; kingdom Metazoa; phylum Chordata; class Lepidosauria; order Squamata; family Pareidae; genus Pareas; species Pareas carinatus. The sequence goes on from JANHFO010007275.1 coordinate 89,059, forward strand.
TTACAATTTCCATAGTTATTAGTCATGCAAACCGGGGCCAATGTGAGTTGAACAGCAAAATCTCTAGAAGGCAGAGACTCTCTGGTCTCTCTGATCCTACTCTAAGTCATCCAGGATAATAAATGAAAGAAAAATGCTATCAGTTACTTAATGTATCTGTCTGAGGGAGATGGGTGATTCAAAACTGTGAAAACTAAATTAAAAAATTGGTGGACATGGATATATATGTCAAGCTGCTCACCAAAGCCAGAGCAAGATTTAAAAGTACATTCATAATTGCCAAGGCAAATTGGTGGTTTTTAGAATACTGTGAAGATCGTAGGGAAAGAATTTGATTTACTTTTTCTACTATCAGCATCCTATGAGGAAAATAATTTGCAACCTTTCCATTCATTTCTTACTAAATGGAACATCCATACCCAATTTATCGTGCCTGCGGAGTTGAGAACTGTGCCTTCAGACTCCATCTCGTTTTATAGAATCAGGATCAAGAAACCTGCACTTTGCTTCACTGTAGGAGGCACTTAGGACCCAGTAGACTTTCCTCTGTGAATGATAGACAGTGCCTTAAAAGGCCATGCAGAACCCAGATGTGACAGCCTGTGCCATTCAGTGAAGAAACAACCAGCAACTGATACTGCAGGAGTTACAGCAGCAGCCACTTCACTCAGTCCTGTTCCAGGTGTAGAGAACTTAACGATGTCATAAGGAGTATGGAACACCTTCCCAGAGGTGTGCATCTGTATCAACCTGTCTTCAAGGTGTAACCACTTCTCTCACAGCAGGAAAGAACCTTGATTCTACAAACAAAGCTGATCATTGCAAGCAGTACGATAGCAGACCTTGCTCTCTGAAAAGTTGCTGGTTACCACACCAGTGTGCTGTCCATGGAAAATGAACGTTTGAATAAGCGATTTTGAGTATCACTCAGGTGGCAAGCTGAAGCAGCTTTGGCCATGTCAGGCAGCTATGAAGAGCTCACTGATCAGGAGGAAACTAAATCTGGCATTCCTGATGACCACAAAAGAAACTTATGGTGGACTGGAATTTGGTAAGCTACTTCTTCATGGGATGTTCTGGGAAGGAAGTAGATTGAAAATTGTTGGTGTATCCATATTAGACTTTTATGGTCAACCTTATTCCCAAAATTGTGAATGTATTTAGATCACAACGTTTTCCAGGATAACTTGCCATCTGTTTTCTTAGCTGCTTTCCCCCCTCTTCCAAATAATATGTAACGAGGGAAAATGTTGCAAATTCCTCTTGGATTGATATGAAGCTGTCAGTTTGGAAGTACCCTGAGTTGGAAGAAATGGGGATTTATTTATTTATTTATATTTACATTTGTATACCGCCCTTCTCCCCGAAGGGACCCAGGGCGGTGCACAGCCATGTAAAAATTAAAACAATTAAGACAATTATGACAAACAACAAACGACACATTTAAAAACAATTTAAAATACAATAGATTTAGAGGCTGATTTAGAAAACGAATTTAAAACCAATTTAAACCGAATTAAAAATCGAATTAAAATTAATAAAGTATACAGGCAAGGGGGGACGGAGTATCCTAAGACAGCCCAGCCTGGGCAAACAAATAAGTTTTTATAGCCCGGCGGATCATCAAAAGCTTTTCTTAATGAAGAGAAAGTAAAAAATTTCAAATGGGTTTTTAGACCTTTAACAAAAAAGGGTTTCTTTTACATTTTCCTATTTTAATTCTAGAATGTTTTAGATTATTGAATTCCAGAAAAGACAAAGGTATTTGTGAATGTGTTTTTTGTATAAGGCACGAGTGAGTCTCAGAACATTCATCTCTATTAAAGAAGGAAGAGTTTGGACTGAAAGGAGTGTCAAGACCTATGAAAATGAAGGTGGTGGAAAATAATTCATCTCATCCTAGGAGAGACTTGGGGTTGGACTAGAATATTTTTGGAGTCCCTTATAGGCCTATGATTCTATGATTCTACTTTCACAAGAACAGGAATTAAAATTACACCTACAGTTTTTTCTCTTTTACATTCTTGATGAAGAGTTGTTTTCTTTTCTTCCTCTTGGTATGTTTTAAACTTAATGCAATTGTGAACCTCTGGATTTGTGGGGAACCTTTGTCTTATGGTTACCATAGATAGAAATACAGAGTCTCTACATGGGGCTCCCCTTGATACACACCCGGAGACTCCAGGTGGTCCAGAATGCGGCCGCACAGGGGATTGTGGGAGCAAGGAGGCGCTCCCATGTGACGCCTCTCCTGCGCGAGCTGTACTGGCTGCTGGTGATCTATTGGGTGCATTTCAAGGTCCTGGTAATCACCTTTAAAGCGCTCCATGGCATAGGGCCTAGTTATCTGCAGGACCACATACTATCAATTGAAACCTCCCACTGACTCGTCCGCTCCCACAGACAGGGCCTCCTCAGGGTGCCGTCAGCCAGACAATGTAGGCTGGCGACCCCCAGGGGGAGAGCCTTTTCTGTGGCAGCCCCCACCCTCTGGAAGGATCTCCCTGAGAGATTCAAATGATTACTGACCTCCGTGCTTTCCGGTGTGCTCTTAAGACACATCTGTTTGTTCAGACAGGTCTGGCCTAGCCCTGCCCCCATCCTCTATTCCCGAATTTAACTAATTAGGTTTTAAAATTGGTTTTAAGGATTTGTTATTTTAAAGTTGACAGCCTACTAATATTTACTTTTGATGTGTTCTTAATTTATGCATTTTTGTATTTTACTGTTGACTGTAAACCACCCTGAGTCCGTTTTAACGGAAAAGGGCGGTCTATAAATCTAATTATTAAATTAAATTAAATTAAATTATTAAATACAGAGTTTCTGAACTCACTCTAAGTTGTAACTCTCTTCTATGGCTGTTCATCAGCAAAGAAAAGGAAGGAAAATAAATAGGTAGATCTGATCATGGAGTGCTGGAAAGTTTTCAAAAGTGTGAATATAATTGAAGAAAGTTTCCAGTACAGTTCATTTGCCACTAGAAGGGCAAGTTATTTAAGTTTTAAAATGAAAACTTAACACGGATTGCTTCTTCAGAATATGATGAATATGTCACCTCCTCAAGCTCCAGCCTCTAGATCTTCAGCATGTTCTTCTTAATAGAGTTATTTCAATGAGAGTATCTCAGTGGTGAGATCTAGATTAAAGTATAATACTCCGTTCTATCCCCCTTATGCATGCTGTTACCATGCCAGAATGAGCCACAACTGAAAACTTCCAAGAGGACTATTGCAGGCAAACAATCAGGCTCTCAAGAAATTCATTGCCAGAAGAATACTGGGTATAATAGACTGCAAAAATCAGAATTAACAATATTTTGAAGTGATGGGGGGCAGTTGATTCAGAACAGAAGATCTAATGAGGACTCTGCCATCCTATCTTTAATATCCGGTTCCCTCGATTGTCAAAAAACAAACATCCAAAAGAGGGAACAGTCAGATGTGTAGGATGGCAATGGTTTAACATGTGGTATAAGGGTCAAAGGTAGTGACCAGCCTGGTGTTAGGAATCAAGTCTCTGGAATTAGTTCCATGCTGTGTCATTGTGTTAATGCCTGTCAGAACACCAGGGGATATAAGTCAATCAAATACCGAATAGAGTCCTTGACTTGATGGATGCCTCAATGAAGGGATTTTGGCAGCAATATGGAAATGGTCTGATCCTGCCTTTTTCAATGGTATTTTTGGTTTGCTCCTTATTTTAAGCTTCCAGTGCTATCGTTTGCAATTCTATTCATTTTTCATGTTCCTCCATGCCTCCTCTGCCTCCATCACAAAATAATTGATTTCTGATTTTTTTTACTTGTTAAACTAGCCTGTCTTATTACCAAGGATTAAGAAGATGACAGAAAGGGATGGTGCTGAAAAAAATAGTCAATTTTCCATGCTCAAACTGCTGTTGAGTCTTGCAAGGGAGCTGCTATTACCTTGCCTAGAATGCATGTGATTGGGATAAAACTGGGTTGTGTCTACTATTTTGACTTAAATGTGCCAAAACTGACAGTGACTTTCCTCATTGTTAGAAGAGAAGCAACTATAATTGTGTCTGGTAGCTTAGTCCACACCTCCCCTATCGTAATAAAAAGTGTTAGAAAGAAGCCTTGATTGATCAAAGACAAAAGAAGTACTAGATGTCTATGATCAGACATGGTGTATGGAAGTTTTGCCTTAGGACAGAAGAGGTGTAAATGGTAAAGAGCATGAATTAACAAGTGAAATGAATGAAAGAATAGACATTTCCATAGCAATGCAAAGTATAAGTCTATCCCTCCATGCAAACGATAAAAGAAGGTTAATCTAAAAGCATGATCAGTATTAGGATGAAAGATTGAGCGTTATTGAAAAATATAAGGATGATGAGAGGTTTTGAATATGAGACACAAAATTTTGATACTGTCAGGAGCAGAACTTTGAAAAAATAGAATTGGAAAAAAGAAAAGGTGAACAGAATGACAACAAAAGGAGAACAGCTGCAGGAAGGAAAAGAAATGAAAATTATTTGGGAATTGGGAAGACACAGCTTTAGTTAATCCTCTACTCATTAAGCTCATTAAGTGATTTGAGGCCAGTCAATATCTTTTAACTAACAGGCTGATTGTTGTGTAAAAAATTGAAAGAGAACTTGCTATGAACACTTGCTTGAATTCTGGGGAAAGAAGCAGAATAAGTCTAACAAGTATGCATTCAGTCCAGAAGATAAAACTCATAACTAATTAGCAATGTATTTCCAAGAGATAGCAGTGTGGGAAATAACCATTGTGGCCTGTTCCTTGCCTTGATAAGGTTTATCAGGAAATTCCCTTTTGATGTCTTCACGGAAATGAAAGCAACAATGAATAACTACAAACAGTATTCTTGGCATATCTCTCCCTGTGCAAGCAGTGACTTCATAATAGAGACTCTTTCCTTACTCTTCCTTTTCTTTTAAAGGGAAGCTTGTAAAAATTAGTATGAAGTCTCTTTTTGACATTACAAGCACAGAATTAGTTCGGACCAAAGTATTAGCAAAAAAACGTGAACTTTCATAGACTATGGGCCTTTTCCTTTTTGGGCTTACCATTTATTTATTCAGTTTATCAATTGGACTTGCTGGGGTAATGACAACTTTCTGCCATGTCCTCATGATGCCACATTCATCTTGATTCCACCTGAGACAACTTAGAGACATTCTTAACTATTCCAGTTATAGTGTAATATTCCCCCTCTGCCAAAGTAGTCAACAAGACACAGCAGTTTTACCAGGGGTACTGACTGTTGACCCCTGTGAGTGGGATCAGCCCAGTATAACCACTTGAGACTGGCGCAGGCCACATGAGTTCTCCCCCTCAGGCACAGGGTGTTATCTTTTAGGGCCATGCTATTCGGGCACAAGGTGGGTTGTACTTTTTTAAACATACCTGAAGTTTGTATTTCCCCACATGTCTTAATGCACCATTCCTTCCTTTTTAGCACATGTCTACCAAATACCGCTATGCAAAATCTGGGTTTTTTTCCCTCTCAAAATGAGCAATGTCACTGCCTCAAGTGGAGTAGTATTTCTGGTTTTACAAAAGGCAAGATTTTGATGTGGGCAGCAGTAGATGGCATGGAAGGTCTCCCACAGGTTATTGCAGAGTCACTATTGGAAGTCGTATTTCAAAGGAAAGGTGTTTTTTTAAAATGAATTTTAGAAACCATTCCTCACTGCTGCCATTGACATTTCCCCCCCTCAACATTTTTAAAGCTATCACATAGTGTTATAGTGCTATGACTTTATTTGACACATACATATGATCATTTTTTTAGCACTAGTTAAAAGATCGATTTAAAAATTAATACTAATATAATGGAGCTAATTGAAGAATTATAGCAGCTTTAGAAATCTTCTTGGTTGTAGTGAACTTCTTAATTCACTGCAGCTATGTCACACTTACTGGTGTAAAACACAAATAAAGTGCCCTATGCTTATTAGTGTAGCAAATCAGTAGGGATTTTTCTTGTAGTTACAGCAGAATTGTTATACAAATTAGGCTTAGGGGCCGCTCACAACTTTGCTAATACTTTATGTTGCCCATATTTATACTGGGAAGGAACATAAAGATGAAATTCAATTTTGAACTCCTGAAAAAAAGTACAAATGGATTTTGCAATTCATTAGATATTTCCTACACACTGCTTTCTTATTTAGTCATGTGGCCTAGTTTTTAAAATCAAATGAACCATTGCATAGTTTATAAATAAAAATGTAGAGTTACATTTGCAGTATAGTTTTCCATACTAATTCAAAATGTCAAACTACATAAAACTGGCTGAGGACTGCAAATAGTAATCTGAGAGTAAACTATTGAATACAAAGAGTAGGACATCTCAGCAGTCATGAGTCTTATTACATAGTAAGTGCCTGAAAGGAACCATTTTAATTGCCTCAATTATCATTGAGCTGGAAAGAGAAAGTCACAGCTGGTGTCATAATTAGAATAACAAATAGTCTAGTGCTTCAATAATAGAGGGAAATTGTTGGATCCTAACAGAAATCTATAATCCACATTTTCTAACTACCTCCATTTAGCTAACTTCCTAAAGGAAAACTATGGAGCTGTTCCTTCTGCATGCACTTACTGTTCTCTATATCTGAGGTCATCCAACCCAAGTCGCTGTGATGCAAAATCTAAATAAATCATATTTATCCATCTAGCATGGTGCCTTGGTCACATAAGTTATTCACAAAGTACTGATTTTTGAAACTTCCGGTGGATGGTGCAGCACAGGAAATAGCAGGCTTGGAGAGCTCTGAGCCGAACTGCTTTGACAGCCAGTGGATCGAGATGGTTCCAAGCGTGGAACTGAGCCCAAAGTTGCCCTGGAGAGGCAATGAAGGGAGGGGGTATTCTGCGAGCCCAGGAAAGGTGGCGACCATCCTGGGTTCCGGAAGAAAACCCCTTGGGTGATCTGCTGGCTGAGCTGTCAAAATACAGCATCTAGCCACTGACGAGCTATGGAGGGAAAAAAAGTGAGCAGTTTAAACACAAACCGCAAAAAAGCACTGAAATTGGCATTCAATCATCTGGGTGAGCAGAGTTACTACTTCAAAAGACTTTTACTATCTGATTAAATAGAAAGTTCAAAGAGAACATTTACCAGAAGGGAAAAAATGGCGACCAAAATGCAAGGGTTAAATTACTACAAAAGATTTTAAAACAGAATAAAGGTTCTAGAGAGAAGAAAATAAGAAAAGAATTTTAAATTTAAAAAGAAAA
>JANHFO010007275.1:99425-115765 GCA_032468095.1 Pareas carinatus
GCCGATGACCATGGGGGGCACTGATGGTCCCAGGGGGATCATGGGGGGTTACTGATGGCTGTGAGGGGAGCTCATCGGAGTCACCAATGGCCACGTGGGGGGGGCTGTTGCCGTGTTGGCACTTTGGGATAAATAAGTGACTTTTGAGTTGGCAGTTTGAACACTTCATCTCTAAAAGGTTCACCATCACTGTCCTATATGCTAAATTTTTCACTTCCTCTCCAAAACACAGATTGATCTAGAGTCTATGAAGGGGAGGCAGAAATCTTCATACTGCAAAGGAAGTTGGGATCCCTTTGATTATCATGTTGGCTATTTCAAACAGGCAATTATTAAATTTGTATGAGTGACAAGTGGCAACTGCCACTCTTCAAGGTCTTGGGAAGGCAGGAAAGCAGGGAGGAAGGGAGGGATCAAATTGTAGGTCTTGGTCCCTGTGTAAGACTCAAAGGAGAGGCACCAATTCTGAATTTCTGTGTCTTAGTGCATCTGAAAAAATACAGTTAAAATAGACACAAAATTAGGAATGATGAAGGGGCTCATAAAAGAAGGTTAAGCTGATGCTCTCCCTTCGTGCCAAAAGGCATTCCAAGTGAGCTGGCTTTAATCTCAAAGGAAAGCACCAGGGCTAGCTTTAGGCTAAGAAATTTCCTCCTTCCCACTCATTTTAAAAATGCAAATCATTGCATCCGCAGGAGTGGCACCATCACTCAATGTGGCCTAGGGGCATCATATACTGGAAAATACACCCTTGATTGGTTGAAGTGACATATAAGTGGTCAGATCAAGATGGAGAGTTGTTCAGTCAGGGCATTGCTTGGTTCCTGCTCATATATACCAAGTTTCATTGTCTCAGGGGCACATGCCTAGGAGTCTGAGAAAAACAAAGGTGCTACTTGATAGAAATAACAAATGAATGTCATACTGATTTTCTGCATACCTGCCTCAATAAAAGACTAAAATTGTAATCTTGTGATGCTTTCTGTTTGGAACATTGAATTTAAAAGGACTTGCTTATTTAGAAACCTGCATAAGATATAGCTATAGGCTGCCTACTGTGGTAAAAAGTTAAGAAGTTTACCTAAAATAAAAGCTTGCACAGAATATAATACCTTTAAAAAGAAAAAAAATCTTGTCATTATTATCAATTATGTGTGGCTTAACCATTTTTTGTTAATACAAGAAACACTTGGAAATATTTTCGAACAGATTCTTCTTGATTTTTCTGTCTCTGACCCTTTGTATTAAAAGGTGAGCAGTGTGCAGACCTTTGAATATTAAGTTGATGTGAATATAGAATTGTGACTCTAATGGGAACCTCCAGCCACCTCACAGATACTCTTTCAAACTGTGCTGACCTATTTGATGCCTCTTTTAATGTCTATAGGGATGGGTGTCCTTGCCAAGGCTCAGAGATGGCATGCTGGTTGCTTATCATTGGCTCAGATCTGGTTCCATTGTGGTCCTTTTCCACTCGTGGAATGAATTTAGATGAGAATAAAAGGAGTAAATAGATTTCCCAGTACAGTAAAACCTTGGATTGCGAGTAGCTTGGTCTGCGAGTGTTTTGCAAGATGAGCAAACTTTTAAAATAAATTTTGACTTGATAAACAAGCAGTTTTGCATTAGGAGTGTAGCAGATTCCAGCTGAGGGCGTCCAACAGCCAATCAGCAGTTGGCAGAGGGAAGCCTAGGAGTCAGCTGAGCTGCGCAAATGGGAGCAGCCAATCAGTTGTTCGGGAGCAGAGGTAAGCCCTGGATCCCAGCTGAGCACAAATAGCCAAATCAGCTTGCTTTAAGTGTTTTCAGGGTTTTCTTCCCAAGCCAGGAAATTACAAGAGATTGCCAGTGGTAGAACTGAAAAGATCTGAGCCAGCTGCTTGAAAGAATGGAGTGGGGGAATGCAGATTTTAATTATCTTTAGGTTTTTGTTTGGCTTTCTGGCTCAATCTGTTCAATTTTGGATTATTGGCAATATTTGCTTCAAAATGAGTCCATGAAAATGAAAATGAAATGCAATAGCAGGCTGCTCTTTTATCTGTGTAAATGAATCCTTTTCAACTTTGTACCTTTGGAGGCATTCCCTTTCTCTGCCCACTTAGAGTGAAGAAAAAAAGTGTTTCTTTATTCTCTAGTCTAGAGTGCAGTTCATTTGCTCTCTATTGTGGTTGGGGTTTTCTTGTTTTAGGGGCCATGTTATTTTGTTTCTAAAGTTCCAAATCAGAGCCCCAGTTGACTGACACGAATTGTGGGATGAAGAGAAAGGAAGGGGAAGAAGTGGGGAGAGTGGAAGGGAGAGCAAGGAGGGTTGTGAAACAAATCATCTGAGTTTCCATGATTTCGTATGGGGAAATTTGCATGGATATATGAGTGCCTTGAATTACAAGCGTGGTTCTGGAACCAATTATACTCGTAACCCAGGGTTTTACTGGACTTGTTGAGTCTAGCATCATTATACAAAGTAAATTTGAAACAGTAAATCAGCAGAGCTGGTGTTGCTCAGAGGCAGAATGAAAAATAAGAATGGGCATCAGATCAGGAACTACGGTTCATCTTGCTATTCCTTCAGCAGTGTCCTCTTTGCTTGTATCCTTCATACCCAACTAGGTGGCCCATTTATGAGCCAAGGTTCATAGGGGTGCATCTTCTGTTTTCTCTGTGTGTGACCTAAATATTTTACACCCTTGGTCACAGAAATGTGCAATGAATATAAAGAACTGCGGAGGATACTCTTGAATACTCCATAATTTAAGAAATTGGCTCAGTCCCAGACCTAGGATTCTGTCTATACTAGGTCAGATTATCTCCCTTTCTTAGAGTTTTCATTGTCAGCAGGTTCTCTAAGAGAGCTTTTAATCTGGAGAGGGTGGAGAATGAACCCGAGGTCTGTCTTCATACATGGTGTGTGCTCAGTCAGGGCCAGTGGAGTTCTGTCTTTTGTTTAATATTATTGTGATTGCAGTGGTGGCTGCAAAAGAATTGTAGTTGGGAAATTCAAGAATCTGAAGAAGGAGCTTTGGCAGCCTCCATCCAAATAACAAAATGGTTGAAACAGCAGTTGTATGAGTGGTGAAAGGTCCTCTATATCGGTTTTTAGCATCGGAAAGCAGAGGAAGAAAAGTTTTTTCCCTTTTCCAAAGTCATTCAAGAGTGAACCTGAAACGAGGAGAACTGTGTCTGCTTTGTGTCAATTCAAAACATAATTGTTTGAGGAGGGGGTGAGTATCCACAAAAAAAATCTACAAAGGATATGGAAATGGGATGCTGGGGGCCTTTTTAAAAAAAATCATGCAAGAGTTGTTTTCTTCTTTTCTTAATTTGATCCAGCCACCACAGTAAAACTTTCAGTGAGAAAATCCATTATATGCCCTTTGAAGGGTACCTCCAAAAAGCATGTGGGCCGTTCTTCTCTCTAATGTTTAATTATCTGGAAGGATATTCCCTGCATGGTATAGAAATAGCATCTTGGATTTACAGGGGAATGGGTAGCAGATGCCTTGATAACATTCACAAACTTTACTTCCTCTTTCTGCTCCCTAAGCCTTATTTACAATGCAAAGTGACTAACATCCTTCTTCCCTGCTGTAATTCAAACCTTGAGAAATGCAGAGTGGAATGGTAATAGAAAATACATTTATTGGAAATACACATTCTCTCTTTCTCTCGATTATTTTTTAAAAAATAAAGCTCAAGGTGTTGTTTAAATTTATTATTTATCACTAGTTTCCTTTCTGTGTCATATGGATGTGGCAAATTGTGAGAACTTTGTAACTACTTTTACTAATGAGCTAAGAGCAGTACACATTCTCTCTCGATTCCTGATGAATATGTCAGATTTGGGTAGCCGGAAGAAGAAGCTAAAGTTAAAAAAAACTATGTGATAATAAAAAGAACCAACAGATAGTTTTAAAAGTGATTTATTATAGCATACATATTTTTTGCAGAATACAGATAGAAAGGTTTTCTTCTTTAAAGCTCTTTTATTGGGAATCCTGGACAGAGACATATCTGGGGACATGAATGAGTTGATTACAGATAGCAAAAGATGAACTGCAAGAGTCACAATCAATAGAAGCAAATATTTGTACCAATAAAGAATATTTGTAACTTAGGGTTGAAATCAGTGGGTCTTGGTGCTGTCTGAGTTTGGTTATTTTCTTGCAGACATTTCATTATCCATTCAGCACTGATGATGTTACACAGTTGGATAATGAAACATCTGCAAAAAAACCAACCAAGCTCAGAGAGCATCAAGGACCCCACAGTTCAGCCCTGAGCAAAAAATATTCTGTATTGTACTGCCACCATGCTCTTCACAGTGGCATCAATAACTCTCATCACTATAATTATAGCCCTGGTTTGTCACCCTGTATAAGAAAGAAATTGTTTGTTTATCTTCTGTTATTACTGCACTCATACTTGTGTGTGGCAAGCTGATCTTGGTCATTTCACTTGGAGTAATTTGTAAGAGGAGAACACAACTTCAGGAAATGTGTGGTTTGCCAGCAACCACTTTCCAAAACCAGCCAGTTGGACTTAAAATGAAGAGTAAATGTGTTTAAATGAATCCCATGTGGCAGAAATTATATAAAGAAACGGAGGACCCCAACTTGGTACTCGCAGACAATAGTGAACGAGATAGTGTCTTGAAACCTTAGTTACTAAGAACAAAATTAAAAATGGGACATTGTATATAATTATGTATTGTCATGCATTGTATTCCCTTGTTATTATATATTATATATAAATGCTTGATAATATAAGCCTTTACCTTTTTCTTTTCTTTTTTTACAATTATATAAATGGACAATGCTTCTTTTTTTTCTTGATGAAAACTCAATAAAAAGAATTTTAAAAAAATTAAATGAATCCCATGTGATTAAAATGAATTAACACATAGTAAATAAGATTATTCTCAATGTAATTCAGAACTTTTACCCTTTATGTCTTTAGAATTATAATTTTGTGGCATCTGGGGAGAAAGGCCCTTCCTGTTTCTGTTGTTTCGGGGAGCTACATAGGTTATATGCCCCTGATTTATACTGATGCATACATTTGTGAGCGCTGGTGACATAGTGGTTAGAATAAAGCACTGCAGGCTAGTTCTGCTGACTGCGGGCTGCCAACAGTTCACCGACTCGAGGTTGACTCAGCCTTCCATCCTTCTGAGGTTAGTAAAATGAGGACCCAGATTGTTGAAGGCAATATGCTGACTCTGTAAAACTGCTTAGAGAGGGCCGTAAAGCACTGTGAAGCAGTATATAAGTCTAAGTGCTATTGCTATTGCTATTTAGTATGACTCAGTGGTTAAGACTCTGGATTTGTTGGCTGGAAAGCCAGCAGCCCAAGTTGGAGACCTGAGCAGCACATGGTGGGGTGAGCTCCTGTCCTCATCCCAGCTGATGCCCGCCTAGCCGTTTGAAAGCGTGCAAATGCAAGTAGATAAATAGAAACTGCTTCAGTGGGAAGATAACTGTGACATCATGCTGGCCACAAGACTCTGGAAATGTCTTCAGACAACGGTGCCTCGGTGGCCTTGAAACAGAAACGAGAACTGCCCTCTATAGTCACCAATGACTAGTGGAGTAAAATCTGCAGAAATGCCTTTTTTTTACATTTAGTTGCCCTCTAAATTGTACAGTTCATGAATCTCTCTTCTCTACTGATTGAGCATCTTTTCCAACAAGGTTTCTGTGATAAAGGAATGACGATTTCAACCTTTAAGGATCCTTAGCTATATGGGACTACTGTAATTAATTTCAGCTTCAGGTCAGATACCGAGTGGATGGTAGAGAATTCGGACAGTAATGCATCAGGTCATGTCCCAGACATTTTTACAGTCCTGTTCCAAAGTGCAGAGAGTAGGCCATGTACTTGGGTGAGTGAATGAGAAATGCTTTGGGAGTTTTTTTGCAGAAAATGTGTAGATACAGGTATGTTACATATTCTCAATACACGGAGCTGGTCAGGAGGGGTTTCAAGGCCGAAAACTTGTCTCAATCCACTATTATTGCTAATATTTGCACCATAGATCTTTTCTCTTCCCACACTCAGAGCAATGGAGTGCTGCATCAGATTCCCTTGCTCTTTCTATGGTAAGTAGCAATTTGAATGCAAGAAACTTTGCTCCTCTTTTTTCTCTTTGGACAATGAATATGTGGTACCACATTCTCTTTTTTGCTGCTCTTTAACCAGCAAAAGTGGTTTTATGAAAGGTGTGTCTGGCTTTCACTGTGTTAGTTTATTTAAACAGAAAAGTAAAGGTATCAAATCAAAGGATTTCCCAAGACTAATATTACTGAAAATTCCAGAGTTGATAATATATGTGTTTATTTTACAGGCTTTCTATGCTGCCCCAATGGCACCGCCGAGCTCCCCTTGTGTGAGAAAGATGTACAGAAGCAAGCTGTACCCACAGGATTTTCTCTATAATGCTTCCTTAAGGCTTAATCCCGCATTATTGCATTTAAAGCAAATCCAAATGAAATACACATTTTTTGTAAGAGAAACACATAGAGTTCTATCCCGAGCTCCCCAGCTTGAAAAGCATTCATCATACTGAAATGCAAATACCTTTAACCATGATTTGTTTAATAGGCCATAAGGGCTGAATTGACATATGATGATAATACCCGATTGTATCTTTTGACTCTGTGTCATCCAATGAGGCTGTCAAAACCCAGTGGCTGGAGGCCAGATGTGTTTGGATGGGGAGGAATATCTCTGCTCCACCCTACCGAGACTGAATGGCTGAGGGTGTTTGGGTCACCCAGACCTGAGGACATTCCATCTTTGCTTACTTGATGAGGTAGCACTTTGCCGTTCAAGGTTGGTACACAGCCTGTGGATCTTCTTGGACATGCAGCTGGTTCCTAGCTGTGGCCAGGAAGGTCTTTGCACAACTCCACCTGGCACACCAGCTGCATCCTTTCCTAGATGGAAGGCTCACTTCTCATGCATGACGTAGTCAACTCACAGGCTGAAACTCTGATATGTAATTCTAATAAAACATTGATTGATCTTACAGTTGATGATTCCAATGTACTCTATGTGAGGCTGCCCTTGAAGACTACCTGGAAACCTCAAGAAGTCCAAAATGTGGCAGCATCAGCAGTAATTGGCATGTCTCAATATGTCCATGTAACATCTCTGCTACGCAAACTGCTATTGCTGCATTGTTTCAGAGTGAGATTCAAGATGCTGGTTGTTACCTATAAAGCCCTACATGGCATGCAACCTGGTACAGGTTATGGGTATAGGAAATATGGCAGAAAACAAGGAGTAAGCCACTCCAGAGAATACTGGACCAATGTGTTATATAGGGTTGATATCAGGCCTGATACCTGGATAGACTTTCAAAAGCCCTGGCTTCTGGCTACTGCTTGCTGCCTGAGCCCCTTGAGTCCACTTTGTGGTTGGTGGTGTTCTCCAGATTTATGGCCTTGAGAGACTTTAATCTGCTTTCCCTGGGAGTGGAATCTGAGTTGGCTCAGGAGTTCATGATTACTGTGATGGCAATGAGTATATCCCAGAGCCTGACACGAGACTGTGGTCACACATCAGATCTGGTGTTCCTGACAGAGCAGTGGCTATGTGATATTTGACTGATGGAGTTTTTAGTGTCCCCCCTAATCATGGTTCAATCATGTCCTGATTACTATGGGATTCTCTGAAGCTGCAATTCACTGCAGTGAAGCTGAATCCATTAGATTGGTCCACCTCTTGCAACTGATGGACCCAGAGAGGTTTCAGTGGTTAGCTGGGGATTGTTCCTGTTGCTTTGCTGCATGGCCCTTCTGAGGTCTTTACTGCTGTTTGGAATTCAGGGCTGCTTGAGGTATTGTATCTGATCATGCCTATGTGACATCTTCCCTCTCATCTTGCCATTCCTCATGATTTATGTGTGAGTTGAGGAAGATGAAATGGGAGAAGAGATATCTAGAACAACACTGGTGTCCAACTAAGGACAAACTCGATTTGGAACATCAAATATCATTTCAACAGCTTTCAATAATATTGATCATGGTATCCTTCTGGATCGATTCAAAAGATTGTAAGTGGGCAATACACTTGGGTTGGTTAACTTCCTTTCTATGGAGTCAGTTCCTTTTGATGGTAATTGGGGAGGAGGCATCCCTCCCTTGGCCTGTTATGTGAGTGTCAAAAGGTTACTTTCCTTTCCCATTTTCCGCATCTACATGAACTCATCTGTTGACATGGGATGAAGTATTGTCAGTATGCTGACGATAATCAATTCTACATCTTGGCCTCTGGTGAATTAAGTGATACTATGGATATTTTATCCAGTTGTCTGAGGACTGTGAAGGTCTGAATGAGAAACAACACACATCAAATGAACCCTGGCAAGACTAAATGGCTGTGGGTTTTGAGCCCCCTGGTTCTATACCACCAGGAGCCATGGTGATGCAGGAATTAGAATGCAGTATTGCAGGCTGACTCCACCCACAGCAGTTCGATCCTGGACAGCTTAAGGTTGGCTCAGCCTTCCATCTTTCCGAGGTCAGTAAAATGAGGACCCAGATTGTTGAGGGTAATATGCTGACATTATAAATCTCAGAGAGTGCTGTAAGCATTGTGGAGTGATATATACATATAATTGCTATTGCTTTGGTGCTGGATGAGGTTGTCTCCCCCCCCTCACCCCGAGATTTTGTGGGTAACTTGGAGGTCTTTTAGACTCTTTTGAACAACTTCATATTGTGCACCAGTTGCACCAATCCTGGATCAAGGGTCCTCACTTATGGTCATTTTTGCCCTGGTGACTACCTGGTTGGACTATTGCAATTCACTTTACATGGGTCTGTCCTTGAAAAGTGTTTGAAAAGTTCAGCTGGTGCAAAATACAGCATTGTGAGTAGTTATATAATGTACGGCACATGTTATACCTGTACAACCAGAGCTATATTGGTTCTTAAAAGTTTACTTCTAGGTTCAATTCAAGATGCTGGTGTTGACCTTTAAAGCCTTACATGACATGGGATTGGCTTATTTGAGGAACAGCCTCACCCGAATTTCCCTCCAGTCAGATCTAACAGAATGGGCAGTTACACTTGGTGGGTCTAAGACCGCAGGCCTTTTTTTGCTGTGGCTCTCACATGTGGGATTTTACCCTACTCCCTAAAGTGAGGATAGCGTCATTAATTCTGGGCTTCTGAAGGTCCTTAAGACTTGGTTATGCAAGCAGGCCTGGGGATATCACGGGACAGGTAACTGAATGAGGTGGAACCGTTACTATTAACTTCCCTTCATCTATTAATTTTGTTTTAGCTGCTTTTATGGTTTGTTAATGCTTTAAATTTATGGACAATAATTTTAGAGACTTGTTGTTTTAGTTTTGTTGTACCCTGCCCAAAGTCACTTGCTTATGAGATGGGCAACTACACTAATTAAATAAATACTTAAAGGACTGGCTGTCTCCTATGACATCTGCCTCGCTGATTCTGTCCTATAGGGCTGGTGCCCTCCAGGGTCCTTTGATTGAACAGTGTCATTTATCAGGATCCTGGAAGTGTTCTTTCTCTATAGCAGTGCCTGCCCTCTGGAACAAGCTTCCCCTTGAAATCTGGTGGACTCTAATCCCCAGTTGTTTAGAAGAGCTGTGAAGACCTATCTCTTCACCCAGATCTTTGGCGAGGGAAAATGATACCCTGGCTTCATTACATTTGCCATCTTCTATCTGTAATGCTCTATTGATTCAATATTTTTCTTGTTTCATTGCTGTGTGCTGCCCAGATTCATTGATAGATGGGCGGCATCCAGGTTTAATACTTTATTATTATTAAAATAAATACAGTACATGAAAAAAGAATGACTAGGTTAAGAGAAAGGGGAAGATGGAAAAAGTTGTGGTTATAGAATTGTAGAGTTCCTGAAAAAGAGAGAGATGAGAAGTTTAAAGAACAAAATGCAATGCATGAAGCGGTTGTTTCCTTAAACTTTTTCTGCATACCACATTACGTGGCAAGCTCTGAAAGGGACTAGAATGGTGGATATGTCTGGATACATAATGTTCTCCTTTCCATCCACTAAAGAAGTCACTGCTGCTGGGTTCTTGCTGCTACTGAGCGTGGGAATGCTGCCATAATGAATTATTTTGCTGGAGCTAAAGGGGAAGCTAGGTTCGGACCAATGGCAATCTGTGCAGTTGACTTACCAAGGGCTGTAGGATATCCATTCTATTCTTTTCAACACAGAGAAATGCTTTGACAATACTAGGACTACCTGACTAGTACAAGGATAGGGTCTGCAACCAGATGTACACTCCCAGCTTATGTGTGCTGGCACTTCGCATGAACCGAATGCACATCTGTGTCTGCTCTGAACTGAGTAATTATTAGAGTCAGCATATCTGGGCTGCAAATATCTAAATGATCACTGGGTAACAGCAAAGAATTGGAATGTCTGATATCCTTTCAATACCATCTAATGACCATCTAGAGTTTTGCTGAATTTTAATCTTACAACCAGTCTGTTAAGCAGACAAAGAACCCACAGCCCCTTTTACTGACTTACTGTAAAAATAAATTAGGAAAATCTTTATGTTCATCTGTCAAGGTTCCTGATCACAAGACAGAGCCAGTCACTGTAGTTGCAATTTACAGTATATGGTTTACGAAGTTTCAACAATAAAGATTTATTTAACAAATCATAATCATGGTCTAGCATGCTATGTGCACAAGGCCATAGAAATTTGCAGAAATCCTTATGCAACAGAAAGTTAGCCTTGATCTTAAAAGCTTATCTAGAAATACTTGTTCTTATAATTCCTGTGATAGATGAACTTGAGTCTCTGATTTATTTTACCACAAATCTAAACATAACTAAGGTGCGCTGATTAATTAATTGCAAGATGTTCCAGAGATGCATCTTTGCCCCTTTGCAGGTCTTCTGTAAACATAGTATTGGTGACGAGTGGAAATTTAACACTCAACATTATTTTCTCCAGCATCCAAGACAAGAAGAAAAGTTTCACCTGCTGATTTCCTGGCTGTCAAAGGGCAGGAGTCCAGCTGCCAGGGAAAAGAAAAAGCGAACATTGCTAGCCTTCACTTGTGTTCTTAGATTAAAACATTACAAAATCTCCTCTTTTTTACCCCTTTTATTAATCATTCCGGCGGCCAGCTAATACTTTCTGGGTTTTGCCTGATGCAACAACAATTAATTCTGAGTTGACAAAGTTTATATTTTTATTAAATCAATGATAAGTTACAAAGGAAGGAAAAAATATAGAATTATATGTACAGCATTTCCAAAGATAAGCCAAAAGGGATTATGGGGTAGGAGGGAAATTTCTCAGAGCCGCAAGAAAAGATGAGAGCTTTTTGCCAGGAAGTGATAGAGGGAAATTAAAGAGATTCACACCAGTCAGGGTACAATGCCAAATGGACAACTGGTTGGATTGATTAATAAGTTCAGCCCCCCACTCCTTTTTTTTGCTCCAATTCTTCCCTTTCGTGTGAAATCAAAATACTGGGATGTATATTGATTAACACCTTCTGAGAATTTTATCTCATTAGCTCAGTAAACCTTCAGCATCTCTTCGCTGATGGCAATCCTTTAACCACCATTCCATGGCTATATATGCATGGTGGCCTTTCTATGCTATCCAAAAGGTATATTTGCAATGCCGGGGGTATGAAATAATCTGTCAGCAAACAGATGCCACTGCCTTTCAAAGCTCCCCATCTGCAGATATCCTTAAAGCCAATTACTCTGATTTTTTTGTGGGGTCAGCCTGGTCCACTTTTTCCGCAGACAACCTTTGGCATCGTACCCAATTGCGTGAGCTCAGCATAATCAGGGCTGTGTGAAAACCTGTTGATTCCTGGAGGAATCCAGCAAAAAACACAAGAAGGGCTGCTTGGAAACTAGCATTTATTTAGAAAGGGGGCAGGTTGATTTTCTTGCTTCTCCCATGAATTGTAAATCTGGTACAATGCAAACAAACGAACATTCCTCTCTCAAAATTACCATGCACAAAGGAGATACGTATGCATAGTTGCATATTCTATACAGGTCAGATATGAACTTTTTATGGCACAGGATGTGGTTGCGTGCATGCAGAAATTTAAATACTTTGTTTTACTTGAATGCAGACACTACACACAGCCCTGGGCTAACCTTTTACTAATCAGTCAGTTGGTTTCACCGGAGAGGCACAGCAAAAGGCAAGTTCAGTGTCTTTTCTAGCCCGATTCACTGAACGAGCACGTTCCATCTAATGCCTTATAAAGATAACTGTTTGCATTAACCTTGCAGTATTTTTAATAAAGAAACACAACATGCCAACTCGAGTCGGCAATCTTAGTCACTTTGGAGAAGCTATACTGTTTATAACCAGTTAGGAACTTGGTTGTAAAATCCTTGGCTGTATGGTATATTTACTGTACGTTACAAACCTGTAACTATTTGCTCAAGAGCAAGCTATGCTGAATTCCTGCTAGACAGGACCTCAAATTTATTGAGATAATTACCAAACATAGTAATGTGGTCGTATAACTTTGGGGTGGCACTTTATCTTAAACAGAAGGGTCAGGATCAATTACAATTCCTGTCTCTTCACCCACATGAATTTATTTGCATTGACAAGTGCCCTCCCAATTACAATAGATAAGAGGAAATGTAGAAAAGGGGGACTATTTTTGGAGCATGTACTCATTCCTTAAGGCTGCATGAAAAAGGTCCCAGATGCAAACCTTGTCATCTCCAGGTAAAGCTGGGAAACTCTCTGTCAGATACCTTGGAGAGCCACTATCAGCTAGCACAGGAGATAACATAGAACCAGAGATAGCTGGTAGTTGGACTTGCTATTAGGTGACGATTTCCTATGCTTACAGTAAGTAAACAGTGCTTTTTATTACTGAGTAAGTCTGCTTAGAGCTGAACTATAAGGGACTGGAACAGTATTAGTAAGCATTCATTGGAGACAACATCCCATAAGAGTAAGATAAATTCAAAGATGCGTTCATGGCATGATAGCTATTATATGATCTGCTAAGAAGAGATTTCCTGAGGTATCTGCCATAAAAGAGACCATGGGGTAAGTGTCTTCCACTGAGACTAAGTAGGATTGGCAGCCAGTGCTGGAGATTCAAATTTAGTAATATACTACACTATCTGATTAGCCTTTGCCCAGGTTTTTAGCAGGGAAGCCAAATATATGCTAATGGTTGCTATGCAACTCCGTCAACAAGACAGGGCCTCTGGTAAAAGTTATTTCTTTCAGTCTCTTTTTACTTTAGCCAGCTTTTAGGGGGAAGCAAAAATTCAGAACCCTGTGTTTGTCAGAAACAGCCATGATTTTTTTTTAATTTTCAGATTCTTTTATAGTTAGAATGAGATACATAAGCAGCTTCATATCAAGAGAGAAATATTTAAAACAGAGAACCAAAAAGTTTGCTTCTTGGTATTTAAAATCCTATATGCCTTCTTCTTCTTTATCAAACAGATTTCCCACCCACTCACCCCAGTTTTTCCCCTGAAAACCATCCATGAGAAACACCAGTGGCACAGCCTATACTCTATCATTATCATTGGTCAAATAAGCTTCATCCACTCCCACAATTGAGATAAGACCTTTCCCAAGACCTCCAGTGCCTTCAATTTAGAATAGAGAATGTGTGTATGATTCAAATTTTCTCTAAGTAAACTGCTAGATTTCCTAACAACACAACAGGAAATCAGATGGTGAGAGAAGCTGTTTCCTGAAGGAGATTCGATATATTTAAGGAAGGTAAAAAAACCATAACATTTTTTAGTTTGGAGCGGCAATTGTTCAACGGAGGTGAAACTTTAAGTTTAGATGATCTTAATCGCTACAGACTTCTCAGCTAGGATCAAGTAGGAACTATGGAGAAGAACCAGTTTTCTGCCTTGACTCTTGGTCAGCACTGCTCTCAACAGCTGCCAAGGTTATATTCTCTCTCATCTCCTTACTTTCCAATACAATTGATTTGCCTCTCACATCATACTTAGTCTTCCCCCATGTAATTTCATTTTGGAGTGGCCTGATGTTGTTGCCACCTCACGAAGCATGGGAGGGCCCCCCCCCTTCAAATTTTCCCCTCCCTGCCCCACAGCCCACCTTCCTGCTTCAGTATGGGGAGAACTTCTGTCTCTCACCCTTCTTGCTTGCATTGGCTGTGGAGATCTTGGTCGTGTAGGTGGCAAGGTTGCCATTGTGCCCCGTAGCTGAGGAAGGGGGCAGTGTCAAGAAAGGAATGGGTTTCAAGCCGATGAAGTTGGAGAGGGAGATGGCATAGGGGGGACCAAGCAAGGCTGGGGGAGGTGCGGCCACTGCTGTCAGCGCTGGGGCTGGCGAAGGGGTGAGGGGCTGGGAGAAAGTCATGCCGAGGTCAACGGGGGGCGTCTGGGAGGTAGATTTGGCCGTCTCTAAACTGAAGAACAAGAAGGGAGAAAGAATGAGACCTGTGCGTGCATGCCCATTTACATATAAAAAATGCAGACATCTGTGGACATATACGTGGAAGTATATGTGCCAATGTGTGCTGGGACAAGCTTGCACACAGCACAATATGCATAGGTATGGGTTAATATGTATAGTTTGTTTAATACATATATAACAGTATGGTTATGGATATGGATATGCATTCACAGAAAGACGTGTTTTCACAGGCATGCATAATGACATGTGCAACAGAATAGGTACACACACAGACTGGAAATAGTGAACAAGGTGTTCTGAAGCATATCAGCATCTGGATAATATCTTTTTCTCCAGAATCCCCCTAGGACTATGATTAAACATTATGGTTAAGGAGTCTTTACTGTGATAAGAGGAGCTTATTTCCTCAATTACTGTTCAAAGCTGGTTATGTCGAGGGAAGTTATCTTATATCTTTTAGCAGCTCCTGTTTATAGAATCAAAGCATTCCAAGGGGTTTCAGGCACTTGCGTGTCTTTTGGGCCCCATGACCAACGGCGTGAATCAATACCTGAATTTCATCCCCTGAAATCAGTTTAACTGTCCAGGACGAAGGCGGTGAGGGGCAGTGGTGAAGAAACTTAGCTTACTTTGGTTTTGAATATGCAAATATATTAGAATATAATATAAGTGCCAGAGTGATTTCCGTAAGAAAACTGACTGTATAAACAGGAAAGTGCATCCATCAATAAGCACGCCATGTTTTACCAGCCTGTACCCTAGTGGCCATAATGCACAAAAAGAGAGCAACAGTTCTTTCCTGCTCCAAATCTGAAAGCATCTCAAGAGCCAGATTGTCATATACACCATGGCAAATATCCTTTCATATATTCCACTCAAGTGCTGTCATTTTGTGTATAAAAAGCAGTTATTCCACACCAGAAATGAGTCCTTTCTGAGCAGAACTGAAGCCTGCATTGGTACTTGCAACTGCAAGAGGAATTTGATGGGAGAACAAATTTTGAGGCAGCTGCCCAAACATTGTAGTTAATGGTAATAGTCTCAAGTTGGCTCATGAGAAGCTCAAAGATTGGAGGCTGTCTTCTAGGCTGGAGAGACAGTACACGAAACTATTGTCACTCGTGGGAGTGCTGCAGGATGTTGTTACCTTTTAACATTCCTGTTTACTAAATAAAAGGCAGAATGGTTGCAAACTAACAATTCACCCACCATAGCAAAGGGTCGCCATTGGGTTCCTACAAAACTATCCATCTAAAAGTCTCAGGGCTTGGACACAGCAGGAAGAAGTCACAGCAATACCTGCACATATGTGTGACAATGAGGCTTCCTCCCTGCCTCATCTCTCCCCCAGAGGCTGTATTGGCTCTTACCAGGCTGTGATGAGGTACTGAGCCAAAGTGATGCTGACTGGTGTGCCTGTGATGGTCACGTGACGTTCGGAAGAACCCTCTGTCTGGTTCCCGATCTTGATGTGTGCTCCAGACATTTGCCGAATCTCGCTGATCTTGCTCCCCTGGCGGCCAATAATGCATCCAATGAGCTAAGGAAGACAAAGAAGAATCATCCTTAGGAGGGAAGGGTGTGAGGAATTTCACCCCACAAGAAAACAGCTGAACTAAGGTGCATGGAAAAGACTGAATGATTAAGTGATATATTTTCTTGCAGTGGGAAACATGGAACGGTCGATGCCTTACCTACAGCTGTATTTACTTGTTAGGCAAGAAACCATCAAAGATTCAAATAAATACAGAAATGCCTTATTTAAGTTATGGAATTGATAGGCTATTCCGATTTTTCACAACCTGGGTGACCTACAACAATGGCCCCCACATTTTTTGGCACCAGGGACTGGTTTCATGGAGGATGAGTTTTTTGCAGACCGGGAGGGGGTAGGGGGGGAGGTAGAGGGGGACAA
>JANHFO010007275.1:119446-133232 GCA_032468095.1 Pareas carinatus
TCTTTACTTTCTTTCTTCCACCTCCTTGATCCCTTCTCTTTCTCATCTCTTCCACTTCCTTGTTCCCCTATCTCATACTTTCTTATTTCCTCTTCTTTTCTCCCCCTTTCTATCTAACATCCTCCATCTCTTACTCATCCACTCATTACTTCCCTCCTTATTTATCTCCTTTCTTCATCTCTGTCCTTTACCTTTTCTTTCTCTTCTCTCCTAATCTCCTCTTACCCTTTTACTTACTTCTTCTCTCCACCTTCTTTCTATAACTTGTTCTCTTCCTATATTTTCCTTCTTCTCTTTCTTTCTCCCTTCCTCTTCTCTTCTTCTTTAACAACCGGCCTGGTTTCAAACAAATCAATCTTTTTACTCAATCATCTTGGTATCTATTCGGTTTTTACTCTTTTTTCTTCTTTTATCTCTTTTAAATCTCTTAATATTTTCACCTATGTGAAAATTTTTCCATTTCTCTTCTCCCTTTTCCTTAACTATAACTTTTAGAGAGTTAACCATTTATTACATTGAACTTCCACCTTTCCACTTTTGAAGTAACTAAGAATAGCAATTTTCTTCAGACTCTACCATTCCTTTTCATATCAAATTCTAGCTTCAATTCATTTCAAACATTGTTCTAACCATATTACATACATTACTCAACATTTATTTATTTATTATTTATTATTTTTATTATTTATACTTTTATACCGTCCTTCTCCCCGAAGGGACCCAGGGCGATGTACAGCCATGCAAAAACAATAAAGACACTTTGACACAACACAATTAATAGCAATTAAAATACCTATCATACAGTGGCAATTTAGAAGTCAGAAAACTAAGACCAATTTAAAACCAAATAGAATAGCAAATATAAAATTAATATAATATTTTAACAAGGTAGAAAGGTGTGGATTAGGCCAACCCGGCCTGGGTAAAAAGATGGGTTTTTATGGCACGGCGGAAAGCATGGAGGTCTGTGATGGTACGAATCTCTGTGGGGAGGTCGTTCCAGAGGGTGGGAGCAGCCACAGAGAAGGCTCTCCCCCTGGGGGTCACCAGACGACATTGTCTGGCCGACGGCACCCTGAGGAGGCCCTCTTTGTGGGAGCAAATCGGTCGGTGGGAGGTATTAGCTGGCAGAATGCGGTCCTTTCCCATGCTACCTTTCTCAAGCAGAAGTAGCATTGACATGCACTGTACCAGTTGTGTCACAGGCACTATAAAATTCAGACTATTGCAGTAGTCAGTGTAGCCAAGTTTACAGCTGCCTCATCATGTGAGGATCTTCTCAGATGATGGATATTGAATAGGTAGCCTCACTAGCAAGTCACTCCGAAGATTTGTACACTGTAATGCAGAGTTCCTCAACCTTTCTGGCTTTGCGGACTGGCAGGGGTGGTTGTGAGGAGATGGTTTTGCACAAGTGGTGAGCAAGTGCATGCATGCAGCTTCATTTGTGCAAGCAGCGGCATATGCGCCTGCTGTTCACACCAATAGAGTGCACATGCATTCACCTGCTGCTCACACAACTGGGGATGCAAAGACATGGTCTCCTGCCAATTCTGTGGCTCAGTTCCAAATTACTCAAGGCCTGGTGATGAGCTGCAAGCCAGAGATTGGGGACTCTGCTGTAATGGCAGTAAAGTGAATTCTTTGAGGACTGAATTAAAACAATAGCCAGTGTGATCTGGACCTTGATTTGTCTCCAGTGACAGGTTGATATGGCTTTATGGAGGTGCAACCTTGGTTATACCAAAACTCAGCGTGTAGGTTTCACAGTTAAGTTTGTTAACTTTGAATCTTAGCCTTCTAAAATAAGAGATGGAACTTGGAGGGATTAGCCAGTCTGGTCTAGTACTTAAGGTCAAATAGAAAGTTAAAAATTAGTTAAGGCACCAGGCTAGAAAGCAGGAGATCATGAATCCTAGCCCTGACTTAGTCATGAAAATCAGCTGAGTGACCTTGGACCAATTGCTCCCTCTCAGCTCAACTCATATCACAGTTTTTGCTGTGAGAAAAATAGGAACAGAAAAGTATGTTGGATTTGTTT
Source organism: Pareas carinatus (assembly GCA_032468095.1). Taxonomy (NCBI): domain Eukaryota; kingdom Metazoa; phylum Chordata; class Lepidosauria; order Squamata; family Pareidae; genus Pareas; species Pareas carinatus. The sequence goes on from JANHFO010007275.1 coordinate 121,488, forward strand.
GCTGCCCTGAGTTATTTGTAAAAACAATAAAGGCGGAATATAAACAAGTAAATAAATAAAGGAATAGCAGATTTGGAAGTCTTCTCATCTAATCTCCTGCTTGGGCAGGAAATTCTATACCAAATCAGACAAATGGTTATCCAATCTCTTCTTAAAAATAAATAAATTAATAAATAAATATTGAATGAATGAATGAATGAATATGATTCTTCAGCAAGGAAGAGGACCTGGAGGGAAATAGATCTCTTCAACCACTGCAAAAATGCTGGTTGTAAGGAGGAGGCATACACAATTCGCTTTATCAACACTATATGTCACATTCTATTCCCAAAAGCAGTGTGAGGGTTTGGTGATGTCCAAAAGATGTCCACTATGCAAGTGTGTGTGTGTGTAAACAGTGAGCCAAAAGAGAGTGGAACTGAGAATCATACAGTGTTAGCAGTCAGTCAAAAATCTGGAATTATGAATATGGTCAAGTGTCAACCCTTAAAGTTAGTTCAGACCAGGATACCAATGCCAGGTGGATGGGCACTACTTGTATTGTAAAGATATAGTAATGGAATCTTACAAGTCTGCATGCATTCCCCTTCTCTTTATCTTTATCTTCCTGTGAACAAGGGAAGACACATGCCTGGGATGTTGCCTTTCTTGGCCCAGTCCCAGACCTCCTTTATCTGACCAATGCTTTGGTATTAGCTCTTCCTCCTATCCATCAAGGTCATTCCCTCTTTATAGTATGTTAGAATGCAGTGGAAGGAAGAGGAGAAAGACATACTTGCACACAGGGATAAGCCAAACACTGGAATGTGTTGAGATGTAATATAAATTGGTTTGGAAGCAGTGAACCAGAAAACTGAAGATGTAGAAAAGTCTGAGTCATCGAAAGGCTGATGGCATAATGAGGGGGTAGGACAGAAGAGCTGCTCTCTTGGGTCTTGTTTGCAACATCAGTGGTAACTACCCTTTTAGTGGTTAATGACTATACCAGATGCTAAAAACAGCAAGGGACATTGCTGGAAGCTGTAATCAAACTTACAGATGTGTTCAAAAGTACATACTCACAACTGTTATGATCAAGTTTTACTTTGACATTAAGAACACACTCAGTATTAGCAACATGCAAAGGATGAATTTTGGGGAAAAAAGAAAAAAATGATTTAACTTTTTAGAAGAAACCTTTGTTTGAAGTTTGAAGGGCAGTCTTTCTTAAAGAGAGCCCCATAGAATTTGTTGTAAATATAGACAGAATCAAGGCGCAAGTGATATTGACTTCTACTAGACATGGAGGAAACCCCATGTCTAGCAATATCAAAAGAGGACACTACAGCTTTGTTCTTTTTATTTGAATAGTTGAATTCTAGTTGGGAGTTCCCAAGCATCCAGGAAGTTGATGCTACAAGTGGCTCATATCTGAGTAGATTAGAGACACTATTGTTCTTTCTATTCATTGGATTAAAACCTGATCAGATGCAACTTCACATAGATGAATAGGGAGAATATATATTTAAACGTCTGTCTGTCTCTTTATCACCGCACAGTGTTCCTTTGAGGTATATTATCAGTGGCAGTAAATACGATCCCAAACCAATGAATTCACTTAGTGATGATGGTATTCAGTTTTTGGTTTTCCTTCTTCTACCTGGTTGTTGGTTGGTTTTCCTTCTTCTGACCACGGGGGAGGGGGGGCAAAGGTAGTTAATGGATAGTTGGACATGGAATTGGAGACGTGCAAAAACCAAAGAAATGAAGCTTATCAATCTCTACTGTATCTCATGAAGATACTAAGGGCTTTGACCCAACAACTGAAAAGGAAAAGAGTTGCATTATCACAGCAACTAGTGGAAATGTTTTGATTTAGTGAGGATGCAGTCATTGTACTTCCATGATTCTCAGCATGTCAGGTCTTTCTATGATGCTGAAGTAAAGCCTGCAACAATTATTTTATATGTTCTTTTAAATTCTACAGAATTTAGCAGGTGAAAGTTCAAGGCAAAGATTTATTTACTGAAATCCATTTGCAATGCTTTACAGTTTGGAAGATACAAGATATATTGTCTGTTTTATAGAGAAATTATGTTTATAAATTCTAATAGATTCCATTCAGATGACATGCCAAGACATAAACCATCGCATACAAATTATATAGTCTGATTTAGGTATTGTTGGAAGTCGATCAATGTGACGGTTCAATTTAATCTGATTAACCTCTGGGGCTAGTCTAGCAAGTTTGAATATTCTTTTATACTTAAACAGATTCTTAACAAATGCAATGACCTGTTTCACAAAAAAAGCTAAAATATAATTCAGCTTATTTTGGTTTGGCATGCTGTGTAAATCCAGCCACTCTGGTTTTTAAGACATTGTTTTTGTCTTAGTGAATTGTATAAACCAAGCAGGTGGCAAATATTTTGATAAACTAAATTCTGTATGCCAGATTTGTGATGAGTTCTGGAAACGTGACTATAGAGTATAAATTATACCATCATCAATTACATGTTTCCATAGAGTAAGCTATTACAAAAATTCTACTTAAAGATGTGCTTGTTTTTATAATCATTAAAGATTAATATCCTTTGAGATGTTTCAAGAGCAAAACTTTTAATATATATTTAAAATATAAAGTAACAGAGAATGGAATAAAAAAGCAACTTTGTTTCCCTATCATAAAGAGATAAACGTTATATATAAATTTGTTAAATGAGTGACACAACTTCTTGAATGACTTATCCTATGTATTCAATTGTTTATGCTGCAAAAATCAACAAGGATTAAAAGCTGAGTAAATATTCACTTAAAAGCTCTATTGATGCCACATAAATATTTAATATTTATTTAACTGTACTTATATACATGACCCCTATCTTAGAATAAAGATTGTTTGCCATTAACAACTGTACAAACTGTACATTAACTGTACAAATAACAATTGTACAAAATTACTGTGTTCATTCATTGGGTGCCAAACCACCTTTTGTTGTAATTATGGTTTGTTGAACAGACGGCAGCATCTGAGTTTATAAAACCCAATGTCAAACCAAACAAACTATGTTATTTTTAGCATGCTCTATAAACTCTATTTTAAACAGAAGCAAATTATGCTTGGTTTTTAATATTGCCTAAAGCTTTGATTTTGTCTGGAATTTCTGATCTACTTCATAACATAGAATATTCTAAACTCTGCTTGAACAGACAATGAGAATTAGGGTTGTGCCTAATATTAGTCAAGAGAAACAAACAACAATTGCCCAGATTGGAAGGAGTGGCTTGCATCTGCTTATCTGGATGTTTTATTTTGATAGCAGAGTCAAAATCATCTGTCTAACTAATGGACCTCTGCTAAAAGAATATCAGTCTTTCTATACTATCTCTCAATGTCTTTCAAAGCAGCTTAAAAGTTCAAAAGATAGTAAAAATATGTTAGCAACTTCAGCCTTACAAAGTAGCATGTTTTAAAATAACACATGATGCTGTATATGCAGGGGGTTATTTCTTACCTTAGGTTAACTAAGTTTAGAACTTTTCCTGAAGGAGGACATTAAAACTCTCCTGAGTTATTGCCAGAAATAATGCTTGGTGGAGAAAGTCAGAATTTTTGCGGGGTCAGATATATTTTTTCTCAAGTTAAGCAAAGACATGATTGAAGATTCTAGAAACTGGTAAATGGAAGCTTGACATCGGCGAATCCCTAATACAGATAGTCCTTGACTTGCGACCACAATTGAGCCCAAAATTTAGATTGCTAAGTGAAATGTTAAGGGAGTTTTGCCTCATTTTACAACTTGTCTTGCCACCGCTGTTAAGTGAAGCATTGCAATTGTTAAGTTAGAAACCGGGTTGTGTCGTGAATCTGGCTTCCCGTTGACCCTGCTTGTCAGGAGGTTGCAAGGGTTGATCATGTGACCCCAGGACACAGCCACCGTCATGAATATGAGTCAGTGACCAAGGGCCTGAATTTTGATCATGTGACCATGGAGATGTTGCAATAGCCGCAAGTGTGAAAAATGGTCATAGGTCACTTTTTTCAGTCCTCTTGTCACTTTGAATAGTCACTAAATGAACTGTTGAGGACTACCAGTACTGCATAAGCCCTCTTCTTTTTCATTAGCATGTGTTGATACTCTTTTCCCTGGTATTTTAAGACTTGTTATTCAGAAGCATCTTTCATTGTGTTCCTCTTTTTGCACCGTAATTATTAACAGCTAATTTTATACTTTAGGACATGAAAAAAACCTGGGTATGACTCTCAGAGAAAACCATAATAGAGGATGCTTAACTGCCTCCAAAAAAATCTTACTCAACTCGTGATGTGCCAAATTGTTCCCATCTGACTTATCAGCTTTTTCCTCCTTCATCTAATCTTCATTGAGTCCCATGTCGGAAAACTTTAAAGTTCAAATCCTGTGTGAAAGAGTATAGCAAAAAAGAGTTTTAGATTATTCTGTTTAAGAATAATTTAGACACAAGATCCTTTAACAAGCAACATGGATCAGGAATATGGTTCCTATGGCAACAGCCTCAGTTAGACTTTGGGCACAGGCAAATGAGGAAGGGAATTAGTTTACCACAAACTTTGATATTAGGGAAAAGAGAACAGTCCTCCTGGATGCATTGTTCTTCCCCGCTCAAGGAGAGATTGCACGGTTTGTTTCAAAGCCAAACAAGAAATTCTCTGAGTGCATTCTGGCCTCTTTCCAAACTTCTATTTAAATATACTTAATAAAATTAAAAATCCTTCTGCTTTCCAAATACTTGTATAAAGTAGCTTGGAGTATATCAACATAAATTAATATCCACCTTTTATTTTATGGTTTTAGCTTGCCTTATAAATTATTATAAATATCTGAATACTTCATGGGATGAAGAGAGGTTATAGCTCAAAGTCTTGTGCTGGTTCAACTCGAGAAAACAAAGATTAGTCCTTTCAAATAAGAAGCAGTAGAATAGACAAGATTTTACTGGCACGATGGGAAGGTCGGCAGTTTGGCAGTTCAAATTCCTAGCGCCGCGTAACGGAGTGAGCTCCCGTTACTCATCGCAGCTTCTATCAACCTAGCAGTTCAAAAGAATGTAAAAATGCAAGTAGAAAAATAGGGACCATGTCGGTGGGAAGGTAACAGCACTTCATACGCCTTTGGCTCTTCGGCTTAGAAGCGGAGATGAGCACCGCCCCTAGACTCAGACATGACAAGCACACATGTGCGGGGGGGGACCTTTACCTTTACCCAAGTAAAACACAATATACCCCAACTACACAATTTTCTCTCCATATCTCTATGCATTTGGTTTCATCCCATTCCCAGCCTATGAAGGGGATAGATTTTTAAATTTGTAGGCTTAGTTGGATCTATAAAAAAAGTAGTAAAAAGTGTGCCATCTGTTATGCTATTTATTTTACAAATGCTTTTATGTCACATCAATTGCATTAATATGCAGTTTAGTATGTTATATGAATCCAGCCGTTCTTGTTTGTAAACTATGTGAGCCCAATACATTGATTTTTTCCCTTTGTAAACCATGCTTATCATCACATCCAAATCTGAATATTACACTTTATAATTTATATGTATACTTGCCCCCCAGAGATTAGAACAATTACAGACCTCCGTGCCTTCCGTCGGGTCTTAAAGACCCACTTTTTTTCCCTGGCCGGTTTGGCCTGACCCGCACTTCTCTCCACGACCAATTATTTTTAAATTTTAAATCATTTTTCGATTTTAAATTGGTTTTACATTTGAGTCCAAAACAGCCCGATTTAATTGTTTTAGAGGTTTTTAATGTGTTGTACGTTTGTTGTATTTGTTTCTTGTAAATGTTTTTATATGGCTGTACGCCGCCCTGAGTCCCTCCGGGGAGAAGGGCGGTATAAAAATTTAATAAATATAAATATAATATATGGACCACCATGCAAGATTTAAATCATAACATTTCTTCAAACCTTCACGGACCCTCTGTGACGACATTGTCCCCCCCCCAGGAGTCTGCAGACCACAGCTTGAGAACTAAGCCATTTGCCAATAAGTATGTTGAGAGTATTTAATCCCTGAAGTCTGGGCCGTGCATTGGCTCTCAAGACCCTGGGCAAAACTAATTTCTTAAAATAGGTCTTTTAATTGTTTAAGAGCTTTAACAATCTATTTCATCTTAAAACAAACAAGCCACACCATGCCAACTTTTTAAAAACAAAATTCTTAAATTTTCAAGTCTGCCATTCTTCTGAAATGACTGTATCCTGCCACACGTCTTGCAAACCACGAAAGCTAAAAATAATTAAAAACTGCACTGTCTGGAATAAAAAAGTTGCCCATGCTTGTTGTAGGCTAACATATTAATTCTATTTTTAAAAGTTATTTGTTACCTAACTGTAGTTAGACCATAGTTATGTGGCAGAACACAAGGTTCTCATGAAGAGGACTCCTAAATAAATAACTGGCTACTCCAGTTCAAAATAATTTTGTTAACAGATGAAGTTAAGGCCCTTTCTCTATCCAAGCTTCTGCAGGACTGCTATCCATCTGAGTAAACCGTATTAGTCCAGTTGAAAAAAATAGCTGGACCCGGCATAAGGCAGCTTTCTCATCTGCAACACTAAAACAATTTGGAGTTTTGATTCTGACATGTGGTAGTTGCTTTATTGGAAAAGATTTGGCTGGGGAGTAGATTTCTGCTTTTATCGGAACGGAGTCCCTCTCTACAGACCTTGGTGAACAGGAGCAGAGGAAGGCAATGAAAAAGGGTCTGGATTTATGCCCAATGAGCTTTTACACTGATGTGAAATGGGAGGAACGGAAGTGGGTGCAATTACAACCGTGCAAACAAAAGACCAAACCAACCACAGCATTACCCCAGCAGAGTAGGCAGCTCACATCAAAGTCTGACTTACATCATTGGGAACTAGAAACTCCTGAGAGCTATTCTGAGAGTTTGCATCCAGGCCTACAGAGAAAGAAAAGAAAGAAGACACAGAATTACTGGGGCCCTTTCGCTACCCCCCCGGCTACTCCTTGAATGGGCATTTCATAATCCTGACTTCCCTAGAATAAGCTAGAACTGAAACTTTAGCATCTTAAAGATCCTTTCTAGGCACCATAGTTACAAAGAGCAGGGAGGACACAAAAAGGATTGGATGGCTTCCCAGCTCTTGCAAAGCAATCAGCAGCTTCAAGAAGAGGCTTTTGTTTTATGCCATTTCACTTAGGTCACATTACACAGGACTAATTTTAGATAGTCCCAATGGCATTCCAGCCTATCCCTGCTTCTTCCTGCTTGATGCAGAATCCCATTGGCTACAGATACTCTTTTTATCAAAATAGAAAACAATCCTTGTCCTTATCCAGACGGGTAAGAGTTTTTTGGTTCAATTTGCTGCATTTTTACAGGGACTGCTTGGAAAAGCCAAGTTCAACGAATGAATAAACAAAATCTCAAAGAAGGCTTCTTATTGTTATGCATTGTTTATCTGAGCTCCTTCTATTAGAAGAAATTTCAACTTTGGACTTGTAGCGTCATTCAGATGTTCAGCTCCTAATTATTCTTGGAATAACTAAATCTCATTGATTCAATGTTGACTCTGAGCAACCACACAGATAGATCTTCTCCAGGATGATCTGTCTTCGAGCTAGACTTTCAAATCTTACAACAGTGCCTACACCCGTTGCTTCTGTAATTGAGTCCATAGGCCTGGTTGTCTTCTTCTGTTTCTTTTCACTTTTTCCAACTTAAGAGACTTCTGAAGAAAGCTCCAGATATAATATGTCTAAAATATGATAATGTAAGACTGGGCATTTGTGTCTTGACTAAAAACCATAGCTTGATTTGTTCTATGATCTATGATTTTTTTTAGCTATCCAACTTCACTGTTTAAAAATACCAATACTCTTTCTACCTTGCTTCTTCAAACTCCAACTTTCACTTCCACAGAGTGTCACAGCAAAAAACCACTGTGCAATGAAATCATTTGTATTTTTAGCTATCCAAGTAGTGTAGTGTCATCAGCATAGCTAAGGCTATGAATGTTTCTTCCGTCAATGCTAAAACCACACTCATCTTTTTTCAATCTAGTTTCCTTCACTGTAGATAAAAGAATGTAGATAAACATAAAAATAAAATAAGGAAAGCCTTGTCTCTCTCCTTTGCCATGTGGAATTAGTCCAATTTACTGTTTGTGTGGATGATGACTTCCTGCCCTGTGCATAGATTTTACAAGAGGACAAACTCAAAGGATATTGCGCAAGCTGTTACTTTGTTCTTTGCTTAATGGCTTTTCTGTGGTAAGAACAAAGATGCTAAAACTATTTCTAGCAATATCAGATTCAGCCAGAATGATACATGTCTTAGTTATGCTTCACTTGGATTCCTACAATGTGCTCAGTACGAGGCTACCTTTGAAAACTGCTTGAAATCGTCTGCTGTTTCTAACTGCTGCCGCAAAGCATTTTTTAAAGATTTGCTATAGATAGCAAGAGATCTCATCTTTACAGCAACTATACAGGCTGCTGATCTATATCCAGGCAAAGTTTCAAGTAGTGCCTAAGACATACAAAGGTCTAAGCAATTCGAAATCACATACTCTTTCATATTGCACTATCTCTATCTCTATCTCTCTATCTGATTTCTTTTGTTCTGCTGCTCTGTATTTTTATCTGAAGTTTGCTGTAAGGATGGATATATTGAAAATAAAGAGTTAATGAAAAAAATATTGTTGGCTACTAAGGTGAATTTGCAAAATATTCTTCTTTAACAGGGGGACTGACTGATGGTGTTCTATAACTTATTTTTAACATCTGGATTTAAACAATGCTAAGATGTAATCTTGCTTCTATGGTTTCAGCTTATCCTGTTTTGATGAGTGCAATAATTGCTGTTTGTAAGATACAGGTTCTACTTTAGTTATGTATAAACCCAGTGTACTGCAATTTATTCAATACACCGTGACTTATTATGAATCAGGATTCTAGTCACTGCTTAGGAAACAGCCACCGATTGTTCTAGAAGATGAGAACCACTTTGGAAATTGGACTAACAGCTTCCTCCCTCCCTCTCTGGCCATATTTCTTTCCTGTCCTGCTGTAGATGATGTAATCCAGATGTCTGTGTTTGGCACAATCAATTACAGTTTTTCAAGCAGACAGAGAATGACCCAAGTGATCTACAATTGGGCTCTGTAAGCATCTTGATAGGTGGGTGACTATCCTGAGGATTATGTATAAAAATTGAGGTGTACATTAAAGAATCAACTCTCATTACCCCAAGAGAGCTACCTCGCCACCTGTGTACTTTTACAGACATATTTTCTATTTATGTCTCTGAGGCGTTTCCCCATTAATTATTTTTAATTATTCCTTAGGTTGCCTTCTTTTTCTATAAAAGCTAGCCTTCAGGTATGGGCTACAACTTCCATTAATTCTCATCCAGCCACAGTCTGCCCTTGCTAACTTGCTAACTTTCAAGATGCTCTTCACAATTCTTTTTCTTTCATCATTCAGCATTTCTATACTGAATAAATCCTTAACTATTCACTAGATTTCATATCAGTTACCAGTACCAATAATTTATCTGTTACGAATCTCCTTAAAATCATTTCTATGCCTATTTTATGCAATTCAAAGATATCATATGAAAGAATGACTCGGTAGGTTGATCTGTAACTCTAATAAAAATACTGTTTACATTTCAATAAAAGTCATATATTGTTCTTTGGAGTGTAAAATTTTATTTATGTACGTTATATTGTTCTAAGTGACATTTCTTGGTGAAAAATTACTACTGACTAGGGTTATTTATAAATATACTTCTGTCTACCTCTCTCTGCAAACAAAAAATATACTTACAAAATCTTTATGCTGTAATTAAGAGTCTGAGATTATCAGAAATTATAGCCTTATCTAATCCCAGGGCAGATAGTGATGCAGAGGATTCTGGGATTGGTCATGTTACAGAACTCTCACACCAAACTCTCTTACCTGCAACTATAGATGGAGTTTGTGCCAAGGATGAAAATGAGACAGGATGTCCTGAAAGCTGCTGCAACTTTGTCATCTGTACAACAGGAAGAAAAACAACCAGATAACCCTTAAATATAAACAATTGTCAATTCTACATTAGTGGTTCTTAACTGTATCTTGGAGGGTCTCTCAAAGCTGAAGCTTCAAAAAAATATTGGAAAAACTATATTCCATTTTGCCTGTATATGAAAAGGAACCAATGAAACGATATCGACCAATATGACTGTTTCAAATAAATTTTGGAAGCTGTGGGATCGTCTCTGTCCATTTAAACAGAGTTACCACTAAGGATATAGAGACCAGTTTTCCTGAAGGTCAAGATTCATTGACTGGTTAAAATTAAATTGTTCTAAATGCTTTTGATTGCTTTTGTAAATTCTGCGATAGCCTTTAATAGCTGACCTCAATATAGTGCCCTGAAGATCTGTTTTGTGATCTCCAGACACTACGGGGGAGGTTATTATGCTTGAAGCACCCAGTTGGAAAGATTCTTTTACAGTCTTTTCAAGGAAAGAAGAAATATAGGAAGGGTCAGGACCACAGAGGGGAAGACTTGGAGTTGTAAATATAGATCGCAAGCTGGACTCACCTCAGCTTGAGATATTCCACTGTATTGTCCTTGCATGGAAAATCCCTACAAAAAGGGGAAATAATGACAAAGATGAAAGGCATTCTGAAAATATATTAGAGCTTCCTTATAAACTTTTCTTTTTTAAAATTGAAAGGGCTTAAGAATAAAAGAAAGAAAGAAATCACAGAGAAAAGCAAGGGGGAAAGTGGCAGGTGCAATTGTAATAGAAAAAAACCCACAACAGCAGCAAAAGAAAAGTAAATATCCTGGGCTCTTAGAGAGCTAGACATTCCTCATTTGATTTTTAAAAGGTACTTCAGAGTTCCATGGGATACAAGCATAGAACCTGTTTGCCATTCTTTAAAGCAGAGATGCCCTCTAATGCTAGGTAGAGACTTTCATGCGGCTAGAGAAAGACTCAGCTGTTTTAAATGGTTGCAGGCATGTGCTGGAGTACCTTTTGGGAACAGAATCCAAAGCAATGCTCAGTGAGGATTATAAACACAAAAGAATCAGGAGCAATAGAAATTCTACCCCAGATTTTATCATCATGCAGGGACAGCTGTGTAATATTGTCTCTTGAACACACAAGATTCAACATACCAGCTAAGTACAAAAAATACACTTTGAAGGAGTAGCCAAAACAAATGTTCTTTTCCAAGCTTGATTGAATGGCCTGAGCAATGGAACAAGTCTTTTCATTTACACACACACACACACACACAAACTGACCGTTTCCATATCTAAAGTGTTAAGCTTTTAGTTTGTTCAATTCACACAATATTTTCCCCTCCATTTGAGCTGAAATGTAAATAAGATGCTCTTAATTTAAAATTCCGAAGAGTTAAGTACCACTACGTATTATTTTAAAATGGGCCACCACACCATTACACCTTTACAATTAATGCTGGCTGTTACCAAGAAAAGTTGAACATATATCAGTGCTTTGTCATTGGGTGAAACAAAGTCACCCTCATTCATTTTACTAAGAGCATTTTATATGCAGTTGTAATTTGATTTATTCAGTCATTCTGCATTTTTGTGCATCAACTCATACATCTTTGGTCATCTAGTAAATATGCTTTAATTTTTAAACAGTAGTATAAAGTGATTAAAGTTAATACCCTGCGTATTAATAATAATAATAATAATAATAATTTTATTTCTATCCCG
>JANHFO010007275.1:240293-251909 GCA_032468095.1 Pareas carinatus
TTGTTTTTAAATTTGTCATTTTCTGTTGTTTGTTGTGTATGATATTAATTGTGTTAATTTTTTATATGGCTGTGCACCGTCCTGGGTCCCTTCTGGGAGAAGGACAGTATACAAATTTAAATATAAATATAAATATATATAAATAAATCTGTGTTCAGCATTGAATTTCAATTGACTTCATTGGCAATCAAAAATTTAATCATGGTGTGTTGCTTATAATGTGCCGCTTGTCACTGCATGTTGCCATTTTGTGATCAATAGAAAGACAACATTTCTCACAGCTTTCCGCTAACTGCATTGAAAAAAAATACTGTATGTCAAAGAATATATCACCATTTCTAGTATCTCTGTAGTGGTATCTGTTGACAATTTATAATAATGAACGCCTTACTTTTCATTCAATGTCCATAGATTAGTATAAAAATTTTATGAAGTTTTCAGTTTTATTCATTCTTTTTCTTATATTCTCGAATATGAAATGGCCTTTTCAACAGCAACTGCATACTGTATTGGCCACAATCCATAGTCAGTTATTAGTAGTTCAGTCCTCATCAATGTATTTTTGAAAGTAGGATATTTGATGCAATATATAGTCTTGTGAAATTGCTTGTTAACTCTGCTAGGGATCTGTTAGATATTGTGTTATTTTTGATGAACACCTGGTTGAGCATCTCTTCCTGTGATTTTGAGTAATTCTTAAATCATATAAATATTTTGACATCCTTGAGTTTTCCTAATCCATTTTTTCTCAATCCTCTTCTACTTTGAAATTTCACTTCTGAAGCCAGCTGACATTCAATATCTTTAGGGAGTGAAAGCAACCATTCAGCATCCTATTTTTGAGCTTCACTTGGTTGCCTCCCCCGCCCACGCAATTCCTAGCTCAGTGAGATCCATCTTGGATGACCACATTCTTGGTACTCTATTCAGCAAATGATATTTCCATTGTTTGTCTGACTTCTTGCCCTGTAGAAACTATCCCATTAAATCTAACAGTCGGAACCAAACTGCTCCTGCTGAGAAGATACACAATTGGACAATAGAGGCAATGCTGTTTAATGAAAGCATCTGATTGCAATTACAGCTCTGTTGGATTTGCATTTCTGTTTAATTGAGGAAGTAAAAGTGAAGTTGAAGCGGCTCCTTGCAACCTTTCGCAGAGTTTTATCTGACTAGTGTGTGCTTAATTAGTCTTCAATGAATTGGCTACAATTATTCCCAGAGGACTGAATGAAGTCATTCTCCCCCATGCATTACCACTTCATAGGATCTCTTGGCAGAGATCCTAGAGTAGAGGGAAAGGATACATGTGATACCTATTCTGTTTTACTGGGAGCATGATACTAAGAAAAGTTTTGTTGATCTGTGCATAAATGGAAGCCTATAGTCTTAAGTCTGAAAAACAAAGAGAGGTGAATCTCTAAATTGGCATAAGATCTTGTGGCTTATATAAGTTACTTACCTGCAAGCTAGGTAAGGGATTCACAGTGTTAGCACCTTGTAACGTCTATGCTCAAAAGCAGAAGACAGGCTATAACAATTCTGTCTTGAACTGGTATGGCCTCTCTTCCAGACAATATTATTCACCAGAATATGGATTACAGTATAGGACTATGTGGTTTGTTAAAAAAAAACATATTGAAAGATACACCAAACATCTGCTTGGTATCTATTAGGACTTCTTGAAGTTTCTGACAGTATTGCATGACCAGAATAGTTAGCAGTACCAGTGCTGCAGCCATAGGAGTTGCTGTGGTGCAGTGATTAGAATGCAGTATTGCAGGCAAACTCTGCCCACAGCCAGGAGTTCAATCCTGTCTGGCTCAAGATTGACTCAGCCTTCCATCCTTCCGCGGTTGCTAAAATGAGGACCCAGATTGTTGGGGACAATATGCTGACAATTTGCAAACCTCTCAGTGCTGTGTCTAAGTCCAAGTGCTATAGCGCTATGTTCTTTCTGATGTCTAGGAAACAGAAAAGAACGTAACCTTTGCAATTATTTTCTCAGCTGAGTTCATCAGTTTCTTGCTTGTTGAGAATGCATTGTGTTTTACAATTTCATGTCTAAAGAATGAGTCACTTCCAGGTGCATGCTCAGCCACAGAGGTTTTGCTTATCTGCCACTCAGAAGGCCTGAGCCTGGGTCATATCCAGTTGCCTTACACTTCAGGGCTCGCTTTGCCTTCACTCTACTTATAGGGCCTTATCGCACTTTACAGAAATACCCTAAAGAGAACCATATCTTCAAAGGCAAGAGTGCTTGGCACTGCTATTTTCCTTTTTCTTGCTTATCTTCTGATAGGGCCCTGTGATGCTGGCTCAAAGATTTGCAGACCTATCCCATGCATAAGGAACATGAGCCTTTGATAGAAGTCCACTTCAAAGCCTCAGCAGATCTGTTCAGTTTTTCCTCATCTAGGTATTAAGATTATAATGCTACTATGGTTAAGCATTAACCACACTAAACCATTAGCCAACGTGATAGTAGTCAGACCAGGGTAACTACATCGCTTTCAGAGGCTACTGAATTCAACTCTCATGTTCCAAAGGTCTGCAGGTTATTCACTTTGCAAGATTCGTTCTTTTATTTCTTTTCTGAAAGTATTTCTCACAAAGATATTATTATTAAAATGCATATGTCATGTGTAACTTCTCAGATTTATGTTTGAGCAAAAAAATCCCTGTCCTTGGACACGACTAAAATATTTATTTATCTTCTATACCCGATGTACCTTATTATCAATAAAATTAAATTATTTTGTCACTAAGCCCAGAATTTTTTTTATGTGATAAACAACACTCTAATGTTTTCATTACTTTACTTTACTCTTTGTCTCACTTCAGATGTAAATTTAGTCTTCTTTCTTTCGTGATTAATGATGGTGAAAGGAAGATTACTTACAGATTTTAGTCATGGCAGTTTCTGTAATTCAACAATGGCAGCGTGTGTTGTAGTCTTTTGAAGACATTGTTATGTCTGAGAAGTATAGGACAATAGATCATTTTGTGCTGGTCTAGAAACCTGGAGACTTTGAGTTATTGTCCTCCTGCAGGATGGAAACTGTAGGACTTTGGGCCAGTCACTTCTCTCAGGCTAAATATATAGATTAAATGCTCATAAAGGGTTTTCTGGGGGCATATGTTGAGATTTGCATAGGGGCTGTAGCACTTCTGCTATTGAGCTGGTGAAGTTTGACCCATCATAATGTATGATCACTATTTTGAAAGAGCTGTACTGACCGCCCGTTGGTGAGCAAGCCAAATTCCAGCTGTTCCTGTCCACATATAGACCTATAAAAGGCAATTCATAATGTAGAAGCCCCTGTTTGAAAGTCTCTTTCCTCAAGTTATGGTAGACGCCAAGCCCTGTAAAGCTTTAGTCTCTACTGAAAACTTCCTCTATAGTCTGTAAACCAGAAAGAGTTGCTTGAGACTTGTGGTACTCTTCTATGTGAAGAATGTTCTAGAGACGTATGTTTTGGCAAGACTGATAAAGTCTTGGTGGTTTTTTTTTTTACTTTAGTGTTGGGTGGAATGTATGTGAATGGTTATTTACTAATAAATTTTTGCTATCCCCTATTTGAAAATGAATGTTGTCCTTTTGGCAAAAATATTTGCTCAATGTGACATAAATAAATCAGATGTTTGTAACTGATAACTATTACTAATGCTCTGGAAATGATTTCTATTATTATTACACAATTTCTTTAATATGCATGGATGTTTGAACCAATAGGCAACAATTTGTTGAAGTTGATATACTGCATTTTTCTTCTGAATCCTTTTTAGAAATATTTTTTTATTCAAGGAATTGTTGAAAAGAATAAAAACTATGCAGGTTTTGAAAGGAAAAAGGTAAGGAAAGTAAAGAAAAGTGATAAGTGCAAAGAAAGGAATAGAAAAAAGAAAGGAAAAGTTATATAGAAGCTTCTTCCAATCTTCTTAACAGAAATTACAAGTACATTTATACTTTACTCTCTTTCTTTAAGGATGTAACATGGTTTCCTTTTAAATCCTAATAAATAACTGAATGAATTTCTCAAATGCCTTTCCAGGAAAACAGATCATATTTATATGAGTAGATCCTTCTTCCCATAGCAACGAATATGGGGAGGATTCAGATCAGCTGGAAAAAAAGACTGCTTTTCCATTATATAATTCATTTTAATATAACCTACACACTTTGTTGTGAGTAAATAAAATGAAATGAAATAAAATAATACCCAGTGTGCTGTACTGCAATTGCAATTGATTAGAAGCCAGAAGTTCTAGTATGCACCAATGGATGTGAATGTATCTATGCTTTTGGATCTATGATTCTTGCTACGTGGAAAATATCAATGGGAAGTGTTATGTCCTGTGGGAGGATATTCCCGCGCCCGGGAATGCCCAGCATCCTGACTGGCAGACTTCCCACTCCCACCGGATATTTAGGGGGCAGCCTGCCCACTGCATGTGTCTTTTACTATTTTCAGCATCTGTAATAAAGAAGTTAGCCGCAGCTTGTCTCTGCCTCGTTCCTCCAGACCTTCGAACTTAACAGGAAGGGTCCCTGAATGTTCCACTTTAGACAAACCAGTGGCAAAGCGTATGGGGTTTGAAGCACACAATACTTTTGAAATCATTTGTTTATAACTGCTGAAATATTGGAGGGCGTTGGTGGCACCCAATCCGTTTAAGCATTCTGCTTCCTGTTATGTAAGAAGCTGTGCATAGCACAAGCTCATTCTTTTAACTTTGTCTCCTGAAGGAACTTTGGACCAGAAAGTGGGCACATCTTTCTTTGTTTGAGTTATGTTCAAGCATTGTTGTCTGCATTGTTTTGACCAGAATAGAAACATTGGACAGGAAGCCCAGCATTGAATAGCGGCTAAACGGCTTGGTCTAGATGGAAACTTGTACAAACCTCTTCAACTTCAATGTTTGTTAAGAGGGCGAAATAAGGTATAGAAAACTATTCGGTTTTGCCTTCTTTAAAGACTTGTAGTATAATTAAAACTGACACGAATAGCACCATGTTTTATTATCCAGATTTAAACCTTACTTTCTCCATTTTGTAGTCCAGCTTTTCTGAACTAGTTGCCATCCAAGATTGCAGTTCGTCCAAAAGTCTGAAAGATACCTGTTAGCCATCAAACATATTGCTGACTAGAGAACATATAATTTCATGTCAAGATAATATTTTTCCATGTTTTTATTCAGAGTATTTCCTAAGTCCTCGCTGACAATTCACTCCCCCCCTTTATATATGTTTATACATAGACATTAATCCTAAGGATATCTTGTGACTTTTACAGAAATAGTTTTAACTATCGCTAACCCATTCATTGCTTTCAGATGCACAGATTCTATCACTATCAATCAAAAGATAGTGTGCAGCTGTTCCACTTGAATACCTTAATCAATTTTCTGTGGTAAGAGGTTACAAATCAAAGGCACAATACATTTGTATGAATAGAGAAGTGGAATTGCACAATAAAAGGCTGATTTGGAAGCAAGCAGAGACACTGGGTATTTCCAGAAGAAGGGAGAATCTTGTGTAATCAACATATTGTGCAGTTATTCTGTATTTCTCCACTTAATAGCTTTTTCTGCTAAGGAAACACAGAAGAGTTGCAATTGGGAGATGATTTTTGTCTGTGGTAGCCTATAAATTTGTGATTACGTAAGTTATGATTACATAATTAAAAACCTTCCCTACATGAAAGTAACCTGTAGACATGGCTGGCTCACTGCCACCTGAAGAGTCTCTTCAGCTTTATCTTTGCTTGACAATCAGATCTAGATAATCTCCCTAAAAAGGGAGAGAGATAAAATTGCAGCATAGTTGTCAGGAAGGGTCATCCAGCAATTGAGGGAGGGGAGAGAAATTATCAATATGCTGATAATAACCAGCTTTACACCACTGGGAATATAGAGCAGTGATGGCGAGTCGTTTAGAGACTGAGTGCCCAAACCGCAATCCAAAAACCACTTATTTATCACAAATTGCCATCACAGCAATATGCATCTTCCCGTGGCCATCGGCGACCCCCCCTGCAGCCCTTTGTGCAGCTCGCTGTGGACCTTTTGGCAGTCTACCCCAGCTTCTGCAGCCCACTGTGAGCTGTGCTACCTTCCAACCTAACTCCTCTCCTCTCTCACTGTTGGATCCATGAAGGTTGACCTGCTAGCGAGGCACCAAGCTGTCTAGCAAAACAAGTGGGAAGCAGAGGTTAATTAAACCACTCGCCCCCTCCTTGGTTACAGACAGCTTGGAGACTGTTCAAGCTTGTCTATTGATTGGTTAAGCGTTGTTAGCCAGCCCCTTTACATGAAAATCGAAAATAAGCTCTGTTGCTGAGACCACTGTTACTTTAAATAAACATTGTTACTGTTACTCCTAGAGCTCCTGTCTATTCCTTGCATTACAAACTTAACACTCACCTTCGCCACAGATCCCACACTGCATTTGAGCTCCCCACTGTAGGATCTGTGGAGGCTGACCTGCCGGCCAGGCTCCATAGAGTCTGGCAAAACAAATTGCCAGCAGGCAGAAACTAGGTCAGGGAATTTTCCCTAGCATTAGATAGCCCGGCGACTGGTCAAGCCGCCCCTGATTGGTTGAAGCCCACTGTTATTGCCCTTAAGAAGGACTGGTTACTGTTGCATGTTGCTGAGACTGTTTCGTTCTAACTTGACTACAATAAACATCTTTTCTGAACCTGAGCGCTCCTGCCTGTTCCTTTGCTGCGCGAACCCAACACCCACCTTACCCCAGACAGGGGAGGGAGCACTCTCATTGGACTGCTGGACAGAAGGGTGTGTGACGTCAGAAATATCCTCAGGCGCACGTGGAGATGGAGAGTGGAGACTCATGTCCCTCTGGATTTCTAGTAAAGAAATATGTGCTGGGGTGATGGCGTGTGTGCTCACAGAGAGGGCTCTGAGTGCCGCCACTGGCACGTGTGCTTTAGGTTCACCACTACTGATGTAGAGGATGCTATGGATGTTCTCACTCCACATCTGGAGGTGATAAGGTTTGGGATGGAACAAAACAAATTGAGGATGAATCCTAGAAGACAGATGAGTAGCTTTGTCCAGCCATTATAGGGAGACAAGGTGTCTTGTTTGCTGATTCTAGAGGAGATTTCTTTTAAAGAAAACCATGTTTGTACCCTTTTATCACCAAAGATAAAATATAAAACAAAGAAAAGAAAAAGAAAAAAAGAAAAAAAAACACTAACAAACGTCCAACCCTAACAGCAAAAAAGGAAAAAAAGTGTACAAAAAAGGGAAAAAAACAAGTATCAAATACATCTAACATTAAACAGGAAAAAAAAATATCCACCTCAGCTGAACGCTGAAAGATACATCACAAATATAATATATTCTCCTTCCCTTATATAATGATTCTACAAATAGTTATAAATATTGCCATCTGTATTTTGCAAAAAACGCTATATTGCATAAAGAAATATCCCTGATCTGGAAATCTGTTTATCTAATAATTGAATCAATCCAACCTCTGCTTATATGTTACCCCAAAGTTAAAAAATAATCTTCAGATCCCTCTGTTAACTACCTGTCATTGTATTTAACATGTAGAAAAACCACTAATGACTTCCAGTCTCTTGTAAACTTTTCTAATCTATTGTCCCTAATCAGAGCAGTTAATTTTGCCACCTCTGCTAAATCAGTCAATTTTAAAATTCACTACTGAGCAGTCAGCATCCCCCTTTCCTTCCAGTGCTTACCATATACAACCCTCACAGCAGTCACCACGTAAAGAAATAACATTCCAAACTGTTTTTTGATTGATTTGTCCAAGATTCTAAAACCTAGAAGAAAATCTTTGGGTTTTATTAATATTTGTATTTTAAATATGATTTAGCATAGTTACAAGACCACCACTGGATGTACCTGGATTTTGATTGCATTTTCAACACTTGTTGAGAAATTCCTCTATACATTTTCGCTTGCCTGTCTGGAGTCAATTACCAACAGTACATCATCTTATAAAAGTTTCTTTCAAACTGTAATTCAAAGTGAATTTTAAACCATTGGTCCATACATTCTCCCACCAGTCTAGCATTATATTGTAACCAATATAATTTCACCCATTTTTCCATACAGTCTTTAACAAATTCATCTTCCAGATTCCTCTTAAGAAAACTTTAGTAATCAGGTGGTTGTCTCCAGAACATAAATCCATAACCAATTCATGTTTAACTCTTGCAAATTCAAATTCAAATATTTAAATCAATTTTAAATATTTCAAAAATTCTATCATAATTAAACAAATCACAACAGATCCTTCCCTTACTAATTGTTCTCTTGGTTTTAACTTAAACCCTCTTCTTTAAATAGCAATAAATCTTGATATGTCATCCATTTCGAATCTAATAGCATCTTTTTTCTGTGTAATGCCTCATGGGGTGAAAAACAAAGTGGCACCTTGTCAGCCAATCTTCTTTTATATTTCCACCATATATGCTCAATTGAGGTTCTAGAGAAGATTTCAAGAAGCAGTCGCTCCTTCATTTGGGGGAAAACTGGATTTGTGACTCCATATGTTTCAGTAAAGTGAAGTTGAGACCAGATGTACCTTTGCCCAGCTTCAACTGGCACCCCAATTGTGGCTCGTTTTGGAGGTCTACTTATGAAATGGTCTTTGAGAATGTTCTTGAGAAACAGGAGGAAGAGGAGGAGAATGAGGCAAGCATCAGCCTAGGCAAAAGTTAGATAAGAGGTAGTTTAGCCCATCCCCACCCTGCCAGCAATGAGAACAGAACAAAACTCTCCCTAGTTTCTTGGTCTGTAAATGTGAGAAGGGAGATTCAGACATGCACAATTGATGTCAATTCTTAGCTTAGGGATAGTCCAGAGAAGAAGTACTAGCCATGAGTTCATTGTAAAGTCACAGTAATAGAATCTTGCACATTTCCTTGCCCAAAGTACTGCTCCTGCTACTCTTCCTCCTGCCTGTCAAGAACGTTCTCGCAGAACATTACCCTAAATACCTCCAGACCTGATTTCTGTGTTGCATTGTCCTGAGGCTATCTCTGAAGACTGCACAGAAACTACAGTTGATACAAAATCCAGCAACTCACATGCTGACGGGTATAATGGAATTCAGTAATATAACATCTATTTTACAGGTACAGTCAATATGTTTCCAACCAGTTCATGGGTACTGGTTTTAATTTATGGGTTTTACAGTATAAAGACCAGGGATATCAACAGGACTATCTCCTTCAAACTGATTGTGTTCTGCTTGGGAATCTGGATTCCCTTAGTTTGGAAATGAAAAAGGTGGAGATGGGGAGGGAGGCTCAGAAGCAAAGCTTCTTTCTTGCTTTCCAGATTCCCAAGGTTTTGGCTGTTCCTCACTTTAAAAAAAAACATTATGGAATTTTGAGTAAATCTATGGAGACGAACATCTGGGATTTACTTCCTACCTGATTGGTAGTGAACTATTTTAAATTTTACTGATTTTTAAGCGTTCTTATGACATTTTCTATTATACTTTTTGTAATTTAATTTTGAAACCATATTGAGATGCTGGCACCGAAATATTGGAAATAAAGTAAATTACTTTCCACTGAATATAAGACGCATGCCCATTTTCTTCTCTTTTCCATTAGAACTATCACAGATAGAAAGATCATTATAAAATAAAAACCTGACACAAAGCAAATATAACTTGACCGCCTTCTACCGCATGTCTCCCAGCGACCAGTAAGATCGCACAGAGTTGGTCTCCTCCAGATCCCGACAGCTAAACAATGCCGGCGAGCCCACAGGGGAGGGTCTTCTCTGTGGCTGCCCCAGCTCTCTGGAACCAGTTACCTCCATAGATCCGAACCACCCCCACCCTATTGGCCTTCTGAAAAGCTGTGAAAACCTGGCTTTTCTGGCAGGCTTGGGGCTGTTGATCTTGCTTGGTGATATGGCGAGATCCATCTATGAATGGTGTGTGAGTGCGTTTTAATGTTTTTAAATATTTTTTTAATTTGAATGTTTTAATGTGTTGTGAGCTGTCCTGAGTCCTTGGAGAAGGGCAGCATATAAATAAAAATAAAGTAAATAAACACTATTCTAGAGGTAATTTTATTACAGTCACAGATAAGGGTTATAAATAAAATGCATTAAAAAATTAAGTGACTTTATTTTTAAGTGCTTCTTATTTATAATGCTGGTCTGTGACCCTAATAAAATTACTACTACTGTTCTAGAGGAACAATACACACTCGTTTTTCATACTGATCCTGTGATTCCAGGCAATACAAGATACAGTCTTCAACCACTTCTTTTCTTCTGCTACTAAAATGCAGCCTGGCAATTCTGGGAGATGAGGTCCACACATCTTAAAATTGCCAAGTTGAAAAACTCTTACCAGCATATGTTTTTTTTAAAAGCTATCCAATGTATTTTGCAAGGAGGGAAGCCATTTTTAAAGGTTATTTCCAATCACATACTTCTTAAACTGGGTTTCTCTGCAAGTGTGAAGCTGTGTAAATAAGCATTGTACATTTATAGAAATAAGGCAGAGAAACCATTCAGGACATGGCTTCTGGAACTGCTTTCAACCCCTCGATAGCAGCTCCATATATGTCACAAGGAGAGAAAGGAGCATGAAATGAAGGAGTTACTAACATTCCAGGCTCTTGGCCAATAGCCTCTCCTAGAGAGAGATATTGGATAATATTTATAGCTTTTAATTGTTTTATTATTGTTTTTAATTGTTTTTTATCAACTGGGATCTAACCCAGTTTTGAACTCCATCTTTCTTTTGTTGGCTTCTTCTGCCATACTAACAAGCGCTTATCCTGTACCCTTTGGGGGCTAGTGTCCCAGACAGATGGACTGATGGGCAGTTTCAAACTTACTCAATTTCTCTAGGTTGGAAAGAGTGAAAAAACATAAGAGCAGCATCACTGGATTCCCTTGCAGTCTTCAGTGCAATTTTACATATACGCCCACACTATAAGGATGCACACAACCTTTCAGATTTCGCTATTATTCTGCTACTCCTATAAATCAGAGCAGTGTGAATAGATAAATGCCTTCCTGTCACTATATAAATATGTCGAATAGTGCACTGCATTTACTTACACATACCTTTCAAAATCAACCATATTTGGAAGAAAAAAATACTTGGTAGTATACTGAAAGGGACTTACATTAAGAGCTATCCATTAAGGAGATCGTTTCCTTGCCTTGCAAGTGATACTTACAAAACCAACTAAGAATCTCATTCCTTTTCCATACTCTCCCTTACACAGTAAGAACACAGTTTTCCTTAGTTTACCAACAAGATTGATTGCTTTAGAGCAGTGGTTGTCAACCTGTGGGCCACGGCCCACTGGTGGGCTGCCGGAGAATCTGGATGGGCCGCGAGGGATCAGTTTAATTATTAATATTTTCAGACATTGCTTTGGGAAGCTGGCCTCAAGGCACACATGGTAGTCCAGGCGATTGCGGTGGGAAGTGGCTCAGCTGGCAAAACCCTTGCTTTCTCCACCTCCCACCCAAGCGGGGCTCGCTAGGGGGGCCTCTGAGCCAGCAGCGGGAGCCCAGCGAGGAGAGAGACTTGACTCTCTGGCAGCTTTTCTCCCAGGACGTTTTGGGGAG
>JANHFO010007275.1:265446-292063 GCA_032468095.1 Pareas carinatus
CTCTCTCTCTCTCTCTCTCTCTCTCTCTCTCTCTCTCCCTCCCTCCCTCCCTCTCTCTCTCTCTCTCTCCCTCTCTCTCCCTCTCTCCCCCTCTCTTCCTCTCTCCCTCTCACACACACAGAGGGAGAGAGACAGACAGACAGACAGACTGCTGTGAAACTCCTTTTCTTATTAATAACTATCTGAAAATTGATGATAATCTTCATTTAGAGGAAGGCCTTGAAATATAATTCTTTGGTTTTTAATAATTTTCAATTCAAGATTTTAAATAGTTAAACTGTTTCCACTGTGTTTCTCTGCTGCTGTTTTGCATTTGCAGGGTTGCTATTTTTTTTAAAAAATATTCCTATCACCTGACTATGACAGATACTGCAATGTAAATGTTCCAAATCAATGAATTATATAATTTGGAGTTGCTTTTCATTCATTGTGGCAGACTGAGTGATTTCCTGCTCAAATAGCCTAACCTGAAATCTCTTCTAAATTGCATACTTTAATTTTCTTTAAGTCTGTCTTTGTTTTTATTCATAAGAATATGATTACCTGAACAACTCTTATCACTGCTATCTCATAAAAGCTTTTAGCCTAAAATCAGGCTTTAAAAAAGAAGCTACAAGGTGCTGATGACAGAAATCTTGCTAATGATGAAGGAAGCTCATCATGTATCCTGAAGATACATGTGGGAGTGACCAGAGGTCCTTTTACTGTCCCCGGAGGAACACAAACCTTCGTAGCAACCCTGTGAGACCTATCAAAATGTACATAGACAAGACAACTTGGGTGATATCATTAGAGGTAAGGGAACTTTTTTGACCTTTGCACTTGATCAAAAATAATCACATGAACTAGAATAAAAAAAATCAAACCAAGAAGAAGCTCAGGGAGCAAAACCTGAACAAGTGGGACAAAAGACAAGATGAAACAAATGTATCGCTGCCAAGGTACTGGGGATCTCTGTGTATTGAATATAAATCTAAAAGCATGACTGATTGAATTGTTTTTGATGAAGGATTGAGAGATTTGTTGAATGAAATGGTGAGAGAGTCTGGATGCTGCAAAGACCTTTTAAAAGTATTGCTAAGAATGTATCTCAGTAAAAAATGAGCATGGAAGACAAGAAAATATGAAGGAAATGAGAGTGAAAGCAGAATAATTGCAGAAAGTGAAAGTACAAGCCCTGTATGAAAAGGTAAATTCATCTCCCAACAGAAGGAATAGAATATGGATACGACAAAATGGGCTGTGGAAATGGCAGAGTGAAAAGAATTATGCTATACAATGTATGGAAGTGTGTGGAGTCACATTAGTGGAAAATAAAATGATGAACTGAAAGTAACTGAATGAGCAAACAAGGAGGATGGAAGAAGGATATCATATAATGTATATCAATAAAAAGGTAGTTTCCATTTATACAATAAAAAACAGCAAGAATTGGTTAAAATTAAAAAAAGGCAGGTGGTCTTGATGAAAATAAAACATGGTTTGAAGACTTCATCCTGATGAAGGGAAATAATCATTAAAAACAATGTAACTATTTGGATGAAAAACTGAAGCAACCAGCACCTTGACTTTGCTGATAGTATAAAGCAATACATGAATAAGTAAGCTCTTCTGTATAAACCAGACAGAAAACATGACTGGATGAGCTAAATTAAGTTACATTAACAGAATCCTTCAAGTCTGAAGTATAAACATCTGCCCACCACTTTTACCTAACTATTGAATTGGGAAGGATTGTTTCTAAGTTTCTTTCTCTGATCATTAAGCATCTCCCTCATTGGTCTGATCCTTCTCTAGTTAACATCTCTTTCTCTCATCCCCCAAGGTCACCCACCCATTTCATTACAGGATGTGATCAAGCAAGAAAAGAAAGATCTGGTGAATGGTGTTAGTATAAACAAGTCAGCTAACCTTTCCCTATCTAATCTCAGGCGTTTCATTTTTTAAGGGAAACAATTTCTTACTGCCTTTCTGTGCTTGTATTGCATTAGTTACCCTGAAAAAGAACCGGGTGATATGAAATTTATGAGGGAATGCAATTTATGATACTTTTTTCAACTCTACCCATACTTCATAACAGTGAACATCTTACAAAAATAGGAGAACGTCATCAGCTGAAGCAGCTGACACAAACATTTCACACAGAGACCCAGGGAAATGTGAGCATGCCAACACTCACTTTATCTTCATACCCAGCAAAAATACAGTTGAATAACATTAAACCATTTCTTCTTTCTAGGCAGGGAGTCTTAGGGTGGATGAGCACAATAAAAATGGAAAGATAGTATGGGATAGAGAAATGGAAAATGAGGGTGAGTCACCGGGTAGAAAAATGTGCAGCACAAGTAAGAATATAATCTTCAAAGAAATGGTCCATGTAAAGCAACCAAACAGCCAAGGAGAAATAAGGCGAGAAAGATCCTATGTTGGAAACAGATGAGGAGTAGATTTCTGTGAAGAAAGATGGAAACAGACATGAATTTTTATCTAGCATAGAATATTATACGTTACTCTTTATCAGCTTCTCATTTATTGGGATACAGTGGTGCCATATTTCTATAGGTTTCCAAAATATATTCCTTTGTGGCTTGGCTTTGGTGGGAAGGACATTGCTAGAATTTTGCAAGTGATCATTGTGCAGGTGTCACCCTTGGCTCCAGACAGAGAGATCAGTTCCTCTGGCAGTGTACAGGCAACAGAGAAATAAAATTTACAGGAGTTCAGGAAGGGAAACTGAAATGAAATGATTATCCTCAAATACATGGAACCAGTCCCTCCCAGAATGAAAGTAAAGAACATCTGGTTGTCACAGACTGACGATATTTGCAGCTTCCTGTACATGTCAACACTTTTAGACTGTTTCAAGCAATTCCACCTCAGGGCAGCAGAACTGCACCTCCCCATACAGAGTTTCTGTTACAAGGTGAAAGGGAAAAAATTGTTCGGGACAGAAGCTCATTTCCCTGGTGTAGTTTAAATGATTTGAAGGGTGGGTGGAGGGATGGCTGGCTTGTTCAGTGCTAGAAGGAAGAAGGATAACTTGAAAACCTCTGGAAGATTCTCTGGAATCAGTTTCAGATTTGGTACTGTGCATCATCTGAGCAGCTGTATCTGCCGAAGCACACTGCCCTCTAGCAATATGTCTCTGTATTTGGCAGATGGCATCAAGGAAGACCTATGATTGCTTAGTTAGCAGAATTTGGCAAGGAGCATGGCATTTCTGAGAGCTGTGAGGACCGCTGCATCTTTTGATCAGCCTTATCTGTTTAAACCAGGAAGGAACTGATTCTATTTTAGCGTTTTGCTCGCATCTTCTTAAATGAACAGAGCCCACATGTATGCTGGTTGTTCATACATATGCTAGAATTCAGAACTGTTGAAATCTGTATTATTGATGCAATAGAAAGAGAGAGAATGAATGAAAGAAATTTATCTACTGTACAATGCACGATGTAGTAATTGCGTATTGTGCATAGCTAAACAGTATCACAAATAAATGCAAATGGTGCAATGGGTATTCCTTGATCCTAGTTTTAGTTGAAGTTCAACCATTTTTTTGTTCTCTGAAGCCCATTCTGACTGGCTTCTCTCCTGGAAAGGTTTCTCACTTGACTAATTATTTTCAGAACTACCGTGTAACCTGAAGCATCACTGCCAGCATTTCCTTATTTTGCTTTGCTCTCCTCATATGCTTCTTGTTTCCTGTCATGTTTCTCTTTTTCACGGAGGTTTTCTGCTGAACAGGGATGCAAGATATTTTACTTCCGTGGTAGACAGCTTGGTACTTTCCCATCAGCGCTAGGCAGCATGGCCAATAACAGGGAACTATGGGAGTTGTAATACAAAAATATCTGCACGGCTCCAGATTGCTTACTCCTGCGTTAAATAAATATATATTCAGTTGCCTCCTAATCCAGAGGGTTATATTAAAGTGCACAGTGTGAACATTAGAAAATATAATGCTTCACTACCAGACAGGAGGTGCAGCCTCAAAAGTTGTTTTTAAAAAACAAAAGAAAGCAAAACCCGTAAAACATTCTGAGAACAGTGGGAAAATTTATTACAGTGTTCCTTAAAGAGTGAACCTAGGACCCCTGAGGGGTTCCCCAAGACCCTTTCAGTGGTCCATGAAATCAAAATTATTTGCTAGTTTATGTTGAAAAATAATACAATACGGATAATCCTTGATGTACCATTGGGGTTGCTTAACAACCCTTTGAAGTTACAACAGACCTTTCCCAGAGCCAGTTATGACTCAGTTTTGAAGTTACAACAGCGGCACATACACTCTCCACTCCACAATCACATGATCGCTTTTGATCACTTGACAACTGGCTCCGCTTTAGAGTTGTTTGCAGCATCCTGCACTCATGTGGCTGCAATTTGTGACCTTTTTTTTTTTGCTGGTTTCCATCATTTATTTTTGGTTTCTGGCAAAAAAATACTCATTGGGGAAAAAGGGATTCACTTAAGACTGTGGCATTTGCTTAATGACTGCCCCCCCACATTTTGAAAAATCGGGTCCAGTCATGTGATATCTTGACTGACAACCACACTGACTTATGACCATAATTCCAGGTTCAATTATGGCCATACATCGAGTACCTCCCATACTGAATCCCCATGAAACAATCATCAGAAGCACAATGGCAGTGAATGCATCAATTTTATTTTTTAATATGGTAAATATTGATAAATATTATCCATACAGACAAAAGCTCTTGTGGGGTCCTCTGTGGTTTTTAAAAGTGAGAAAGGATCCTGAGAGAAAGAAGTTTAAGGAGCACTGATATAAAGGGATGGAGAACTTTGTTGACCTTTGCACTTGATCTATCTGAACAGGCAAGGACGCACCTACTCCTCCCAGGGGTATGTGCATAGCAAATGGCACCAAGGTGCCATATTATCAAAGAGAGATTATGGGTTTCAAAGTTAAAAAGAAAAAGAAAATGAGAAATGAAGAAACTGCCTAGGCTGTGAACCTAGTAACACATTACAGGTCATATTCAGATGCCAAATATACTTTCCCTGAAAGGCAGTTGATCTCAATATTTTCATACTCAGAAGACCAAAAACATATCCGAGAATATGAGAGACAGGGCAGAGTTATTAAGTTTGTGTTTAATAGAAAAGAGAAATAACCAAAAGTGAGGTTTCCACCACCTTTAGGTATCAGGATATTAGAAGGCGAGTGGAACAAATTTTTATTTCATATGACTGCAGTTTGAATGAGATGAAAGAGAGTGAAAAATATTTCATATCTCTGGAGAAAATGTTTGCTTGAGGGTAAAGATGGATTTGCATTGAGAGGGATCTGATTTGGGACAGATTTCAAAACAGGGATAAGCAGGAATATTTTTCAGGAAGTAAGGTTAATTTTTCAGAAGGTAAGGCCTTCTGACTTCGACAAGTAAGTGAGGTAATAACAAAGCTTTCAGATTTTATACCGACTTCAAGAATAGCTTAGTGTCAGAGAACGAGTAATTAAGCAACACCGTGTAGGAGAAGAGCAGAGAGGGCCGTAAAATGAATCATTAAAATTTAGAGTCCTTGCGGTGCCACAAGAATACAGTCCCCCTTGAATTCTGTTGATCTTTATCTAGTGCCCATTTACTGCTGACTGTTAGTTGACTAGATTCTTGGGTATAGGCTTCAATGAGTAGTTTATGATCCAGCCTAATAAATGGCATGATTCTTTGCACCTGACAAGCTGGTTATTTTTCATTTGCTTAGATTGAGTTCTTAGTTCACACTGGCAGTTTAATGGGTATCAGGGTTTTTTTTTTTTAAAAAAAAAGATTGCTTGCATTCCTAATGAAAAACAGGTTGAAAATCTTCAGTTAAAGGTCAGGGTACGTTCCCAAAACCAATGCAATCTGAAGTAAGCACCACTTCTGAAGGGATTTTGTTATAATTTAAAAAAAGCCCTCTCTCTAATTAGCCCCTCTCTAAGTCACTATGCATTTCTGTTTTCCATCTACTAAGGAGCCAGGGTATATTGTCTGCAAATCAAGAGAGATCTGGGGAACAGCTGGATTTTATATTCTCGAAACTGGGTGGGGGAGGGTCTATCCATTGTTGTTCCTTCCTGTTCCAACAGACCTTGAGAGGCTGCTAGGTACAATCTGAAAGCAGTACAACAGCAAGTAGTCCTGAATCTGAATGTCTGCAACTTCTTTCCAGACTATTACTTAAGCTTCTGACACAGTCATTTTAAATCAGAGGTGGTGACGGTGGGGGGAGAGCTGTCTTTACTATCTGCTTGAAGAAGAATTCTGCAGACAGTTTCCCCCGCTGTTTTATGATCTTTCACTGACCCAAAGAAAGGCATTATGTGGATCTTTTAATTAAGGATCTTAGGTTAAACATAGTGATCGTTAATTTACAAGGTGCTGACTTAGGCCACTTTGAGGACCTCTGTCAGGTGTTGTTCACTGTCAGCCTCTACAAGAAGTCATTTTATGACTGGTCGCTTAGTGGCCGAAGTTACAATGGACCTCCCCAGGGCCACTTAAGACCTGGTTCCAAAGGTCCGATGTCCCCATCTCCGCAGTCACATGACCGCATTTCAAGCAGTCAGCAACCGACCTGCAGTCACAGGATGATATTTTACAATGGTTTATTTACCATGGAAAACTGACATTTATTTCCCCTTTTCAGCAAAACTGACCAGTAGGGAACAACTGGTCTACTTAGCGAGCGTGACCGTTGTTTTAATAACTGTTGCATTCACTTAATGACTTGCAAAAAAGGTCATAAAATCAGATCAGTCACGGGACAACTCGGTTTATGATCATCATGATTTAAGAACGCAATGGGCAGAATCCATCACAATCATAAGCTGAGGACTAACTGTAAATAATATAGAGGATTTTAAAAGGTAGAACTTTCATTTGTAAAATCTTGCTTAAATGTGAACAAATTCACAAAGGGGTTTTTTTGGACTCAGCTATGGAATAAGGAGTAAAAGAAGGGTGAACACTTAATTTAACCATTTATTAGTTGAGCTAGCAGTCAAGAAGTTCTTTCTTTCTACTCATTTTTTTTCATGGATTACTTTCTACATAATTAACAGCATGTTAATTATCAGACCACTTTCCTTCTAAAACAACCAATTTTCTCCAGGGCTGATACAACACATGCTGGAGTTGCATTATATTCCTCTGCCCAATTCTTTCTTTTCTTCTTGCTTCGCTTCCTCTGTCTAACAATACAAGTCTTTTACCTTTATCTGCTTCCTAAATGCTTCCTTGGGGATTCTGGGGGCAAGCCCTGAACTAATTGAATTCAATTAGCACTCCCTCCTCAATGACATGCTGTAACTGACAGCCTGGTAGACCCCGTTCCTCATGCCTGCCCATCTCTGAGGCCTAACATCTGTTTAAAATGTTTTCCTTGCTCCTTTCCTAGCTTCCAAACATCTATGTCTGTTAGCATTGGGTAAAAATGAAACAAAAACAAACATACAGTATAGCCATGTTGATAATGTGGGAAAATACAATAAAACATAAAATGAAGTAAAATCTAGCCCTCTGGTTTTTGTAATAGCATGTAATCCAGCACAATAGTCTGTGGATGTAGTGCATTGCTTATGGGAATAATTCTTTCTGCAATCTACCTAAATCAGCAACCTACATAATTCACCAGGATAGAGTCTGTAAATGTGTTCAATTATGCTGTGATACTATCCTCTTGGCAAGGAATTTGGAGTGGGGCACTTGGTTTCCCCAATCCACTCAGGTAAAGCTAAGACTCTGTAAGGGGTGAAAGATAACCTAGCAGCTTCAGGCCTGGGGTGTTTGACATTCAGCTTGTCTCTCCTGCTTTATTACTATACAATAACGGCTTTCCAAATTCTTACAAAATCTGAACTGAAGGTCAGAGAGAAAATTTATGTTATCTTGCCAAAATAACATGCCTGTCATTTCTGAGAGGGAGGGTCAATAATTTGGGAGTTTTCTTATGCTTTCCAGAACTTTCTTCAAAGCTCACCTTCCCTTGCAAGCCCCTTAGGAAAGGGTAGTAAATCTATCCGGACAACTTAAAACTGCCTCATCTATTTCTTAATATGTATTCTATCTTTTTAATTTCATCTCTATCTGGAGCCTGGCAATGCAAATGTTTGACATGGATATTTAATAGCGTATCTGCAGTAATGGCATATGATGGCTAACGATTATCTGTTTGAAACAATATGCATTGTTTCCCTTATATTCCCCCAAGGCGACATTAGGGTAATAAAGGATTTTGTAAAGTGTATTAAATTAACCATTCACATTGCTGGCATGAGACTGCATATTTATTCAGATGTAAGAAATATTTATTCTAGCCTGCTTATCCATGGCTATTGTAACTGTCCTTTACTCAACTCAAATTTTCTTGGTTCATCTAAAAACATAAACTAACCTCACAGATTTGCACAATAAACTAGACAAAAATGCGGCCAACCAGTTTGGGGTCCAGTGTGTCACAAACGCCGGAGGCAGATGGTTCTCAGAACAAAATGCTTCTGCTTATCTGGACCATGTGATGTACGGGTTTGGCCATGGGGAACTCTGTTGTTTAATTATGCTGTTGTGTGTGTTTGAACTTCAAAATTGGTCTCATTTTGACCGTACCTTTGCAATGTATTCAATAAAAATGTAGACTTTTTGGAAGAAGCCTGCCCCTAGAGTTTTTTGTTTTGGAATGCTCAGTGGGACCATCGATAAAGAGCTAGTAGATGCATGTGTACAACATACAATGATTGGGTATGTGTTATCTTGGTCTAACTTTTTTCAGCTTTGAGTGTTGTCCAAACCCAGCCCATAAGATTAACTTATGATTCACTGTACCAAGTGAATCCAAAATAGATTAATTCGGTCACTAGGTTCAACAATTAATTTCTCCTTCTATTGCGGTATTAGGATAGGAACTTGATAAAATGCTACATTGGGAAAAAAGATCTATGAAAATAGAGATGTTCTGACAAGTTCTAGATTCTGAGGCAAGTCAGAAGCAGAATATCGGGCGTTTGGAAGCTGACTCAACTGAAAGTAGTGTTTTCAAGCAACTTTATCATTGATAGGATTTATTGAGATGAAATAGATAGGATTACAAGCATTTCAGCAGCTGAATTATTTCCCATTTAGCACCAATTTATCTTGAAATACATCCTGGTGGAGACTCATTCAGATTCTTTCTAACACATTTCTTGGGAACTGACAAGGAGGTGATTTTTTTCATAGATAACAGAGAAACTTGCAGATGACTGTTTACAAAACCACCTCCTGAATTCCTTATCAGCCTGTGAACCAACCATTACACGGAAGTTCTGCTTTAGAAAAAGGTTATTCTATAGTACAATAGAGCAGCATAAAAACACTATAAATAATATAGTAAACACTATAAATAATACTAAATGCTATAGCATATTAGATACTATAAATAATAAATTAAAATAAAGCAAAATTAAAGTTATAGCCTGGAATTTGTGTTAAGAGTTGATTCTTTTTGCCGTTTAATGCTAATGTCTCACCCTTTTATGTATTTTATTTCTCTGTACAACTTATTTAACTTCATCCTGAACTTGAAACTTTTATCCCATACTTCAGGCAGAGTTTCATAAAATACATTTTCCTCTGTGGAATATTCTTGCAATTTCTAGTGTGAATTTGGAATTCTAGCTCATCTCTTTGCGAAATAGACCAATACCATTCTGGTGGTATAGTTTTTATAGATTTCTCTGCTACCAGCTGCTTTTCCCTCAAACTGGGTTGTTCTCTTATTTATCTCAAACACAGAATATTTCCTTTTTAGTATTAATATTTTAAAAAGATATTGTCTTTTATTCTTTTTTTTTAATCTCTTGTGAGATCAAACTATCACAAGAAGCAGGAGAGAAAGGCTAAATCCCTCTAGATCATATATGCCAAACACAAGGCCCGTGGGCCACACATGGCCCGTGGCCTGTGCCAATCTGGCCCGTGGGGCTGCCCTAGAGATGGTGAGAAACTGGCCCTCAGCGCCTCAGCTCTGGTCATGTTGTGCCCTGTCGGCTGCCTCACCCTCCATGGACTCCAGCTCTGGACTCCAAAGAGGAGATGAAGAAGGAAGCTGGGCTGGCTCCCAGGCATTCCTTACATTCTGACAGCTCTGAGGAGGAGGAAGGAATGGAGCTTGAGGAGGGTGAGCCTGAGGCAAAGCCTGGGCTGTCCATCAGCCCGCAGCTGAAAAGTCGGCAACCTCCATGGCTTGAGTAATCTAGGCCAGCAGATGAGGAACAGCTGGATCCAGTCCCTGATCCTAGGACGTGGCACAGGATGAGGAGGGAAGCTCAGCAGAGGTGACTGGTGACCTACTGGGCTGAGGCGTGGTCATTATTAGCAGGGCCCCACCCTCAGTGGGAAATATAAGGCAGAACAGTGGATTTCTGCAGACAAAGGTTCATCTCCATGCCATTGGTCATTTGTGTTCTGGAACTCCGTGAACGTGTTTTAACTTGGACAACTCTGGACTCTTGTGAGTTTGTTTCTACCTTAAAACCTTTTTGATTTTGGACTATTGTGGACTTTGCTGAGTTTTGACTCTTTAAATGGGGTGCTGGAGCGAAGCTATTCAGCATGTCTTTAATTACTTTTTCCACTCATAAATCTTGGTGACGGGTTTATTCCTGGTTGCCAGAGAAGGACGTTTCCACAGCAGCTAGGTTGTGAATAGACCAATTAATGACTGATAGCTGGTCAGCTTCAATAAAAAGAGCGAGTGTTAACCTTCCATGGCATGGTCTGTTGGCATTTAAGCACTGGGTCAGAACAGGTCCACCTTAGCTGGGGAGGCCTGCGGCGACCACAGCTAGGCCCCGTGCGAGTCAGAGGAGGCTGTTGGAAGTCCGCAGAGACTACAGGTGGGTCACATGTGGGCTGCAGAGGCCAGAAGAGGTGGCTGAAAGACCATGGGGGGCCATGGGGTGGTGGCTGCATCAGGAGGTCAGCAACAGCTGCAGGAGGGGTTGGTAGAAGGATCATGGTGACCACAGGTAGGCAGCATATGGTCCGTGGATACTGGGGGAGGCCTGCGGTGACTGTGGGGAGCCATGGGGCGGTTGCTGATGCCTGTAGGGGATCAGTCCTGGCTGCAGGTGGGTCATGGGGTTGTGGATGGCCGCAGGGGAGTCCAGGGAGAAGTGGGGAGGGCAGCTGCGGCAATATTCCCACTGGCCCACAATGAAATTGAGTTTGACATCCCTGCTCTAGATACTATGCTTTTACAGTACAAAGTCACTACTGAAATTATTTCAATTTTTGCTCTTTTATGTTTTCATTGCCAGAAAGGCAGCACAGTTTAGGAAAGTCCCATTTCTCTCAACAATGCTATTAGAGTATGGATGTCAAATCAACTGCTCCCTAGAAACTAGATGATAGCAGGAGAAACTAGCAAGCTGCTATCACAAAACAGGAATTGAGGCCAGGATATAAACACCAGAAGGCTTTTTGGAGAAGAGTTGAGGCTTCCAGCTTTCCACCCTATAGGCTCAGCCATTTACTATGAGGATCTTAAGCTTTTGTTAGAAGTGGAGCTTCCATGATAATTTATTGAAAATGTGATTGCTTGGGACTAAATTTTATTCTGCATGTTATTCTACAATGACATGAAACGTCTGAGAGAGCATATTTTAAAATGCGGACGATGATATTATCCTTATGCAGATGACATCTAGCCTTTTATTAATCCATATGAAGTGGCGGATGTGTGGGATGTGTATGTGAGAGAGATGTATGAGTTATAAGTAAAACTGCATAATCCCTATAGCACTAGGTGTTTAGTCTGAGATACTCTCAAATACTACATTACATAGATGGTTGGAGCATTTTTTATGACTTAGCTGATGCACCACAGATTATGTCATTATCTACACTGTGGTACCGTCATCCTTTTGGGATCTTTTTGAAAATGCCTGTGAAAGATCAGCTAATCAAAAGGACACAAAATGGCTGCTATTATTTTCCATAGTCTCCTTTTAGATACAGAGTGACAAGATGGGGTAGAGTATTTTGTTTGGTTAGACCTTTTTTACAACTATATAATCAGGCATTTTGGTTTCACCAAGATAATAGATATCAATGTAAATGAGTTAGAATATTTGTTAGTATTATTTTTGTACTATTTTTTTTAGATTGCCTATTTAAATATAGTTTGGGAATGTCACAACAGCAGGAGCCCTGTGGATAAGTGATTATCACTCTTGATTTTAATGGAAACGGAGCATGGTAAAAAACTGTTATTTTTTCTTCAGTAGAGCAAATCTTAATAGATCCAGATCAATAACTGATAAATAGAATTCCATGGGAAGAGAAGCTCAAAGAAAAGGCACTTAAGATGGATGGGAAGGAATGTTTATGGTATTTCCAGATGATGCAAAATTGGATTAGATTGCTTATACCCAAGAAATGAACATTTGGTGAGTGGAGAATATTAAGGACTGATACAGATGTAGTGTAGTATAGAACAGATGTAGTGAAGATCTCAAAGCAAAAAAAGATCCAGGGTCTTCTATTCTTCACTACTTTCATTAAAGAATGAAGAAGTGAAGGGAATGCTTATGAAATTTGCAAATTTTAAAAAAGGGGTTGGATATTGTATGCTTTAGAAATAAAAAAAGACTCAAAATGATCGCAATGTACTAGAGGAATGGATTGAAAAGAAAAGAATGAAGTTTAACAAAGACAAGTGCAAAATTCTTTAGTTAGGGGACAAAAATACAAGAATAGGATCAAGAATAGGATTACTGGCTCAATAAAAACACTTGCAAAAAAAGAGAAAAGTTTTTGGCTTAATCCTTGATTAGAAATTGCAAATGGGCCAGTAATATGATGTGGTTGTTTAAAGGAAGTAACTGAAATGGGCATTCGATCACAGGAAGCAACAATTTCATTCTGTTCTGGTTGGGTCAGGACTCCCACATTTTAAGCCACACTTAAAGTGAAAATCACACTTTAAGAAGGATTCTGAGAAATTGGAACCAGTTCAAAAAATGACAACGAAGACACTTAGAAGACTACATACTAAAACCTGCAGAGTGAAATTGAATGAACATGATATGTTAGCCTTGAGAAAAAATTAATGAGAGGGAATAGATTAGCATTCTTGAAATATCTGAAAAGATGCCCCATGGGAGAAGGCAAGGACCTGTTTTGTCTTATGCCAGAGGGCAAAATAGGAAATAACAGATTTTATTACAGAAAAATTCACTGAAAAAAGAAGGGAGACTTGGATGTCCATTTCTAGCTTATTATGCTAGAAATTATTATGCTACCTGCTATCCTCAAGCAGGCCATACCCTAACTCCAGCTGGAAGTCCAGACTGGGATTTGAACCTGGGCTGATTTACCTGCTAGGCTGTTGCCTTAGCCACTGTACCACAGACTCACTGTTTTGCTGGTTAACAGATTTAGTTACAGGATTGTAGATTCCTCTTCAACACAATCTGACAGGTGAATCAGTCACTCAGGCAAGTGGTGGGACCGTCTTTGGATGCACTCAAGAGGAAGACAGGGAACCCTCTTCCTTGGATGCTTTGATCTGGATTCCTGTACTACCGTGGTTCCCCAAAAATAAGACACTGTCTTATATTAATTTTTGCACCCAAAGATGCGCTAGGTTTTAATTTCAGGGCATGTCTTATTTTTCCACCGAGGCCTCCCAGAACCGGAAGTCCGAGGCCTTATTATTGGGGAGGTCTTATTTTTGGGGGATGCCTTATATTTCAGTGAGAGGCAAAACTGTAAGTAGGTCTTATTTTCGGAGGATGTCTTACTTTCGGGGAAACAGGGTATATTGTAGTTTTCAAAACAATGTTGGCTTTTGCTTACTTGAAAGAGATGAGTGTTGCCTGGATTGATCCATTGACCTAAGGTCTGATTTATTTAATTTTGGTTTATGGAAATTCCCTAACTTTCCAAGCAGTCAAGCAGGGATAATCAATCCCGATGACTGGTTTAGCATTAAGTGTGAAACTTGCCACATTGTTCAAGTTATAGAAATATAGCTGTTGGTAGATCTGTTCTTTGGCTGGGATAACCAGGGTGTACCTATGACTGCTTTGATTGGTCTTAAAAATGCTTGTCAGCATATTTCTGTGCATCTCCCTCTCCCTTGTGCAGCCCTTGGATAGAAACCCAAAGGAGCAGGTAAGGGGCAATCCAAAAAGTCCTTTAACAGCAAGAAGTTTTGGACCTTCCTGGAATTTTCCCTTTTGGAGTCAATATTCTTTGGAGGGCAGCAAAGGGCATTCTTTAGGATAGAAAAACTATTCCGAACATTTATTAATTAGGTGCCACTCTAAGGGAACACATAGATTTTTATCCACGATGATGTATCCCTAGCTTCGCCCATCACATCTTCCAAGAGTGCCCCCATGCCACTACAACCGAGTCCATTCACCTGGCTGCTGGTGACCCCACCTCTTTTTCCTTCCCGCTGAAGCCAAAGACAGCAGGGAATTCCAGGACTTCAAATTTGACTGTCTCCCTTTTTTCCTTGTCACCCCCCCACCCTCTGTTGGCAAGGTTCAACCTCAGGCCCCCAACTGATAAATAGATCGGAGGCCCTAAGAGGAAGTCCCATAGCAGGGAGCACTTGAACTTTAGGGATCCAGCTGAGGAGAAAGTAGGCAGAAAGTGAGCCGAATCCAAAGGGCTGCTCCAGAGACGGCCGCTGTCCGGAGGTGGCTCTTGCGCTTCGGGCTAGCTTGCCCACTCCCCTGCCCATCCGCCGCGGACCGCTCAGGAGGCGGGCAGCCGCCGGGAAGTCTTGGCCTCTGAGACGGAGCGCGCTTCCCTCCGGCCTCTTCCTCCTCGGCTCTCAGCCTGGGGCAGTCTCGGCACGAGAAGCTGGGTGGAGCCCTCGCGCGCAGACTTTCGGAGGAGATGCGCGGCGGCCAGCTGGAGAGCAAGGCGCGCTCGAGGGCAAGCGGGCGAGCCGGCTTCTGGAGGCTCCCCTAGGCAGCTGGAGCGCGGCCCCGGAAAGGCTGCGGGGCTCCGGGACAAGCCCGCGGAGTTCGAGCGAACTTCTGGCGGGGCCTGTTAGTGCTGCCAACCCGGCAACGGGGACGTAGGACAAGGGAAGGGGCTATGCAGCGCGCGGGAGCCCTTTGCGCCGGCCTGGGGATTTGGTGGTGGCTCGGCTGGGACCTGGTCGCCCTCTGCGATGCTGCCAAGGGCCGCGTGCCTCGCCTCCGCCTCTCCTATAAAGGTAAATATCGACGCCTTTGCGTTTCCTTTAAGCCTTTCCTGACTTTTGCCGGCGGTAAGTCTCGGGGATTAGGGCGCCGGTGATTCCATTTTGCGGATGGGGGAACTGAGGCCGAGCAAGTGAAAACCTGAGTGGTCGCGAACTCCAGAGGCCGTCAAAGGGTGGTAGCCTCCACTTGGTGCCCAAGACCAAAATGGTCTTCGCCTCTTCCATGTGTGTTTCTGCACGTGTCTATACTCTTGTTAGGATCTTTTTGGTCTAATCTCGATTCTTTCACCTTTGTTGTGCATTGATCTGGAAGACAGACGGGCGTGCACGCGATATTTGGAGGGACTAGCCGCCTGATATCAGTCAGGCTACTTCATTCTCCACTTGCTAGGTTTATTACAAGTCCCTAAATCTCAAAGGGAGATCTTTGGACTGGGATCCACATTCCTTAAAGGGGTGAGGAATTACTAAAATCCTTTGAACTGCATTAAATTGTGACTCATTTTCTCCCCGGCTCGTTTATATCAAGCTTAGGAGAAAGTGAAGAAGAAGAAAAGACAGATAAGAAAGAAATCTAAGAATGGTAAGCCGGAGATTTTGGCTTCAGCATTGTGCAGGAGTGTGGAGTATGTCCAGATCAAGATCTCAAAAGTTATGAGTTGAAATAATGTGCATTTAAATTTTTTTTTGTATATTTTATTATTAATTATATTTATATGATGCCCCTCTCCATGGACTCAGGGCGGCTTGGGGGTGAGTGGGTGAGATTGAATTGCAGGTAATTCAGAGATATCAGAATTTACACTGTACATTCCCGCAAGGATATTTTCTAGAAATATATTTGCAATATAATCAACCCAGAAAAAAAGCATGTCAAACAAGTATACAAATCAGATAAGGTTGCCAACTGATCAACAAGCAAAATCAGCCTGCTGTGCCAGGCCTTGATTCTCTTGATGTATCGCAATCAACAAGTGTGCTTTACTTTATCAGCATGCAGGCAAAAAACCAAGTACTCTACATGTTAGATTTTTGTAAACGTTGGCAGCCCTGGGGGGTAAATACAGCTAGATTTCATTTGTCCTTCCTGAAATTTTGCCACTAGAGGGTGAAAAAAAACCCCTCTATGGGAGTTTTGCTAATTTTCTTTCAAGTTGGGCGGTATAATAGGCACTCATAAAAAATTTTCTGACATGGTCCTGTGAACAATGCCTGTATTTATGCAGCCCCACCTAAGTACAGTTCATATTCAATACGGTCTCTATGCATGATCTCAGGAACATGCCAGCTATTGTAGCTTTGCAGCTGAGTGGCATTTACCTGGAAAAAGCAGGTTTACAGAATAACCACCCCAATGAAGTTTTTAGCCCCAGGAAGTGTTTTTTTAAAATCCGAAATCACTGAGCAACTCTCATTGAAGTTCCCTGCAGTTTCCAGCTTTATTTTCCTGCTTGCTTTTCTATCTTCATACATCTACAATATGTTGTGCTGTGATTTTATTGCTTTTACTGATTTGCAGGGGAATTTATATTGCTTTTCAATTGTGTAAAACATTCTCCCTTATTGTTTAAGTAATAATTTAAAAAAGAATTGTTACTTGTACCACCCCCAAATTATATGGTGCTTCTTTGTGGAAGCTGTTGTCTGTTTGTTGTGTGCTGGGTGAGAGAGTACTGAAGACAACTTGTGAGAACTTAAACCAATGGCTCTGCTTTCACCTATAAATGATATGGTCTATGAGGGGTCCTTGGTGCTCCCTGAGCTTGGATGTTTTCTTGCATGTGTTTGTTAGAAACCATGATGTTATCCAGTTGAGTAAAGAAATGTCTCCAAGAGAACAACCAAGCTCAGAGTGTACCAAGGATCTCTCATTTCGATCCTGAGCTACAAATGTTCACATTTATAGGTACTATCTATAACAAACATACTGTCTTTCTAGGAGCTCAGGTAGTCTTGCATGTCCTGAACAACTCTAGGATTGAACTTGGGACCTTCTATATATGACATGGCTGGGCTATCTTTAAGAGCCAGGATGGTTCAGTGGTTAAAAGCAGCACTGCAGGCTATTCCTGCTGACTGCCATCTGACATTAGCCATCAGAAGTTCAGCAGTTTGATTCTCACTGGCTCAAGGTTGACTCAGCCTTCCATCCTTCCGAGGTGGGTAAAATGAGGACTCAGATGGTTGGGGGCAGTATGCTGACTGTGTAAACCGCTGAGAGAGTGCTGTAAAGCTCTGTTAAGCAGTATATAAGTCCAACTAATAAATAAATAAATAATAAATCTTCCTCCCAGCTTTTTGTCTTGACCTGAATTGCCCAGAGAGGGTTGTAACAAGCATCATAAAACAGGTGGCTCTTGTTCAAGGTTGCATCTCTTTAGGCCAGAATGGAAGCAGGATGATGATATCTGGAGAGGCAGTGTGGGTGGGAACAAAGGGAAGAATGCTTCAGGCGGCTCTGATGCTTGTAAAGTTGTCTGAACTCTCAGTGATGGATGAGATGGACTGGATAAATAATGAGGGCCTAAGTTTTAGAACAATTGAGAGGAAATCTGAGAGGATAGGTGGGATTTGCATATTTGGAATGTATGCTGTGAAAGTTTGTATGTTGCTTTTCTGCAGGACAGAAGGAAACGCTGTTGTAATGTTGTATATTTAATCTTTCTTTTGCCAACTCTTGAAATATTGTTTCTTGCCAGATGCCTGGGGCAGTTATACTGCCCAATCACTAGGGCAGTGCTCAGTTGACAGAAGTCACTGTCTATCGTCATGAACATTTTTTTTTGCTTCCTGACATTGAGGATGCTTTTTTGTTTCCTAAACTCTCTATTCAAGATGCCATCTTTTAGGCTCGCCATGAGCCTCATAATTCTTGGCCTAAGGTTGGTCAAGAGAATAATCAGTGGATTGCTGCTGTTTTTTTCAGTGGCTCTTCTAGAATAGCAAAATACCCTTCCTTTGTGAAGATGTCCTTCAGAGTTTGTGTGTTGTACAAATATGAATACTAGAGAAAGCTGTCATTGTCCAGTAAAACCTCAGTTGTAAAAGTTTGGTTAAATGTTGTCCATAGAATTGGAAGTGAGGACATAATAATTACGTTAGTCCTTTTTGTCAATATTGGACTTAAAGGCTGAATAGGGAGCTCTGGTGCTCTGTAACATTATAGAGTATTCCAACAACAAAGAGGAAAAACTGAGGAATTTGGATGAACTGGAACACATGTCACTTGATGTCAGTACTATGTCTAATACATTTGAACATTCTTTGAGTGATCCTAGTTTGCTGCAATTCAGGGGTGGGATGTTCTGAAGACCACCCAGACCATTTTGGAGATCTGAGAGCTCCATAAGAGTGTAGCCACAACTTACATAAGCAGAGTTGTTTAAGCAGAGTTGTTTGGATTTTTCCTTCTTTGTGGTATGTTTAGTTTAGGACTTACAGTATATTAGTTTTCTTCTGTTTTGCATCACAAAATGGAAATAAACTCTGCATTCCATTTTTAACAGTGAGGATCAGATGGCCACAAAAAGGGCACTTGAGGGCCATATGAAAGGGACATGGGGATTTTGTAATCTCTGAAGCTTATTCTTGTTGTGGAATATGAAGGTTCTGAAGTGAAGGCTGATGGAAGAAATCCAAGGAGCCACCCACTAGGAACCGCAACCTTGCATTATAGTGAAAAGCAGAAGTTGCTCTTTTGATGGCTTGTTCCCGCAGAAGCCAGTAGTAAAATTCACATGTGCTTCTCAGAGGAATAGTTATTGGCACTTCTACCCTTATGAGTCATGTGAAGGTTGACACACACATGGTACTGAGGTATTGTTGAAGTAGCTGCATCTGCATCTATTTAGACAAATAGTTCACTTTCCAAACAAATGTTCTCTAGGATTCCTCTCCATACAAAAAGAAATATCACGGTCAGCAAACAAAGATAGTGTAACCTCAAGTAGGCTAAAGGAAATAGGGAAAATCTGCTTTTAGGAGCAACTGTGGGAGGGCAGGAAATGTAAAACAGAAGAGTTGAGTTGGTGCTGTGGAGATCTTTTTCCCAAAGATTGACCTGGTCCTCCTGGCTAAGATCTGTTCTGATGGGATATTGTAGGCTATGATCTGGGAACCTTGAATCTGAGAAGGGTCATGTTTACACAAGGGTCTAAGTGGAATTATTCTAGGAGGGACTCTGTGCCTCATTTGAGAAGGGGGGAAAATGAGCTGCCTTAAAGCAATAATGCAACCAGCCACTTGTCACTGTCAATATGTAATATTTTAGAGCTTTTTTAGAAGCTTATACTGGGTAGCATTATAAAGAGCTCTGCAATCAGAGAAATATATAAATCCAGACATATGGGTTTAGCCAGAAAATGTGTTTGAGACAGGCCCTTTGTTCTGCACTTTTGAATAAAAAATTCTTATAAAGAACTTTTCCCCCAGTTATTTATAGATTGCATTCCCAAGACATGGTAAACCAGTCCAGTATTTTATCCGAACTCTAGCTGCTTTACTCAGGAGGAAAGTTATTTACCCTCTTGCTACTTATAGTTGGTTACTGCATATGGCCATGATGGCTCACAGGCTCTCCAGGAGAGAGAATTAACCTTGAGAATCAGAGTAAAATAGGAACAGAAGGTTTTATTTCATCCGACCTCACACACAGTGATGTCAACCATGGTCAGTTCTCTGATTTTGACTTTGATTTAATCATATAAGAGGGAAAAAAGCTTAAATGGTTCCTATCTCAAAAAGATGTCTAGAATGCTAAGATAGCTCAGTTAGTCGGTTCCTTTACTTCTCTGGTATCAAATCACTTAGGTATATGTCCAGTTTTGTGCTAAACCTGATGAGGGCTTCTTAATAGTGACAGAAACAATAACCAGAGCTATTACTGAAAACAAAACCAAAAATTATTCCAGTGATAATCAAGGCACTTGGAACATGCACTCTAAAAATGTGCATGAGTGGCTCAACTTAACAATGGGTATGGAATTCTATTGTAGCAAATACTCACAATTGTCTCCTGATTAACGTGCCGTGAACTGTTTGATGGGACCTTAAACAATCCAAATTAAGAATGGCTGGATTGGTAGAAATTCCACTGAAAGACCATTCTGTAGCAAACCACGGAGCTCACAAGGCTCCAATATTGAGTTGTAGTCTGCATTTTTTTGTAAAAAAATACCTCTCTATTTCTCTTTTCCTGCCCTGAAGATTATGATTAGATAATGTCTGTACCTCCTAACTGGTCTTGAAATGAGAAGCAGAAAGGAGGCAGCTGTAGGACACTCCCATCTCCCTATCACCACCGCTCTGCTTTATGAACATAGCTTAGTGTACCTTCCAGAAAGATGATAGCACACATGTAGGTCCAATTACCATAAGCATGCACTGCACCACCTCTGCATGCCTGCAAAGACATGCATGCACATCACGCACATATGTAAGCTATTTCATTGTAAAGGGATGTCTTTGGCAAACTGTTTTTTGGACTGTTGATAATAGTCTGTCTCCATATTGAAAACATTCCCTAAGTAAGCCACCTTGTATTACTTTATGCATTTTCACCATTTCTGACAGTATAACTATGCCTATCCCAGAGCTGTATCTCTAACTTGGTACCATAAGCATCCAGAAAATTCCAACAATTGCCAGTCCATCAAAACTCTGCTTTCAAAAATAAGGTCGGGTAGGGGAAGGAGGGAAGGAGCTCCCTGAGCTGTGAGTGAAAGTTGAGCTAAATTCTGAATCCCTCCAGCACCATCAGGTAGGCCTAGGTCAACCCAACTCTGAAATAATTATTGGAGAGGGCTGGTGTTTGGAGATAGAACTATGTTGGCTGCTGTTGATCATGCCTGGTGCCCAGGAGATGCCCCTCCCCATTCTTCTTTTCAAGGAAGCAGGGCCAAACATCCCTTTTCTCTATTCATAGGTTGAAATGTCTTGCTTACTTCTCACCCTTGCTACTTCCTTTCTTATGTTGTTTGTTTTTAAACAGCTGGCAATTTATTGGTCATGTAGGGGTCTCTGATGGTCTGTCTCCTTCTTCTCTGGCCCACTCACACACAATAGACCTTATGA
Source organism: Pareas carinatus (assembly GCA_032468095.1). NCBI lineage: Eukaryota > Metazoa > Chordata > Lepidosauria > Squamata > Pareidae > Pareas > Pareas carinatus. The sequence continues at coordinate 286,738 of JANHFO010007275.1, forward strand.
AAACAGATAGGGCAAGCTCGGGCCTGGGAAAAATATATAACAAATGCTGAATTTGCTTGTGTATGTCTTTCTTGCAGTGTAAGCCCCCTAATATATACAGGTGGTTATACTCTGCATATCTTAATGCATTTTTTTCCATTATGTGGCTTAAAAACGTTTTTTAAAAGCTAGCATTTGAGCTTATTCTGCTGTAGAACAAGAGAATGAATCTATTGGAAACCTACAGATTAAAAATTATGGAAATGTACAGGTGTCATTTGAGGAAGTGACTCCTTCTTTTCCAACATCTAATTTGCCATCCTTATCTAAAGACATGGTTTATTAATACCATCTAAATTTTATGTATAAGCAAAACTATAATTGCACAACAGCATTGTGGGAGGAGAACCAGGTACCAAAATTCAGGAACACGAGAGCCACACTGTCAAGATAATGAGGGCAATGGCAGTGGGGCTGCAAAAATCTGGATGATGTCTACATGGCAGTAGAAATACAGAAATGCTGTTTGCTATCCACCTTTTGCAGCACAAATCTGATAAGGTAATTGTGAAGCTGTGGCTCTTCCCTTGGGCACTGAGAATGGATGTTGGTGGGTTGATGGAATGGTTGTGGTTTGTAGCCTTAAAATCAGCATAAAATTGAGACCAGAAGTTTTTCTTTTAGGATTATTGAATAAGGAGTTGGAAAAAACAGATTTGGAGCTTTATTATTGAATATGTTAACCGCAGCAAGAATTTAATATCCAAAGAAATGGAGAGAGACATCAATCCCCACAACAGAACGCTGAACGGAAAAAGTGTGAGAGCTAACAAAGATGGCAAAGTTGATGCTTTAATCAGAGAAAAATATTTATATCCAGTTTTGTTTCTAGCTGGAAATCACTTCTGAATGTTGTGCTTGAGACACAATTTTTTTTTTGACTTTGGGTTTTCCTGATTAAACTACGTAGTTTGTTATGGAAAGAGCTAGTATTTGTTAGGAAGGTACAGTAGAAAGTTGAGGCTATAATTCTAGTCTGCATGTACATTTGCATTTTACTGCATTGAAAAAAAGTTGGAAGTCAATGCTTTTTTCTTCTCCCCTCTTATTCCTCATTTTCTCTCTCTCTCTCTCTCTTCCTTTCCCACTTCCCAATTAGTTTCATTTTCATTTATATTTTGTTAATGAAACAATAATGAAAAATGGGAATGGATGTGGTTTGTTTAATGAACTACAGTATAATGTAATTTTTAGGAGACTCATCCCATCTTCTTTGTAATGAATTCAGTTGGTTTGTTTCTGTTTTTATTTCTGTTTGCTGCCAGAGTCCCTTGGGTAGATAGGCAGCCATATACATTTATTAAACAAACAAACAAATAAATCGTAAGATCATATTGCCAGCTGCATTTGAGACCTAGCTGAAAGCAGCCTCAGAATAAGAGAAGTGGCAGAACATAAGAATGTGGCTTTAGGAGTAGTTGAATGGTTGATTAGAATTGGATAGGGTAGACCGAAAGGATAAAAAGTTCCATGAGTGAGAACTGAAGATAAACCATGGTGGACAAAGCTGAGGAGCTTTTGTGACCAGTTTGCAGGAAAGCTCAGGTTGGCACAATCCCATCCACAGTTCTAAAGAATGTTTCATTTTGTCTTTTACTCTGTTGTAATTTTCTAGCCTTCCTGGTTTAAATTAGTCTAATGGTCCTGGTGGACAGAAAAGTAATTTATAAATGTAAATATTTGTAATGAATAAATAAAACCTGCATGTTGTTTTCCATTGTCTAGGATCAGCTACATTTCCTTTGCTCTTTGTTGTCACATGTAAGAAAGTAAGGTCACGGTATTTTTGTTACAAAGTAATTTTGGTCTGTATTTTACTCCCTCTCTAATATTGCAAAGACAATGACATCATGGCTTGGAATGCCTGTGTGTATCCTGTGTGTGCACAATTTGTCAGTTCCTGCACCTTCTGGTTGGTGGGATGCAACAATGTATTGGCCTGCAAGGTCATATCTAGATAAGAGACTCTACTGGACTTCAGTTGTACCTGAGGTATACTAATCAAAAGGTGCCAACAAGGATAAGATAAGGATATTGTTAGAAAGGAATTCTCTGTGTGAAACTTTCTTATTAAAAGTGTTATTGAAAGTCTCAATTAATCAAAACCACAAGAGATGGTGTCGCTCAATCTGTCAAACCATAAGGGATGTTGGTCAAATGTTGGTTGATGGCTATGGTATCATTTACAGGATCCAGCATGCTTTGATTCACTTGTCCTTGGTCATATCGATGAGGCTAGTGGAAGACCTCACCCATTCATTTTGGGGTGAGATACCATACTGATAATACTCAGCCTTTTTATCCTGGGCTAAATCTGAGATGTTGTGGAAGTCTTGAATGGGTGTTTTGGAGGCTGCTCAGATCTGGATGGGATGAAGCAGGTTAAAACTGAACCCAACAAGCTATTTTTGATTATATATCTCTATCGTCACCAATGATAACTTTAAATTTGTGTATAGTAGTTGTTTTGAAAGGAAAAGAAGGAAGAGAAAAAAGAAAGATGCATAGAATTTCATGGAAATGTTTTCACTACAAGATAAAACTAGAGGAAAATGCAAACTCTTCCATTGGAATAAATGTCTCATTTTTATCCTTATGTATTAATTTGGATTAGAATAAAAATAAAATAATTTTACGACAGTTTGACACTTTAGCGTTTTTATAGTGTCAAACTGTCAGAAATGGTATTTATTGTTACCTTTAATAATAAATACACTGCTATTGCTATTAAATTGCTGTTTAAAACAATTAAAACAAGTTATATATAATAAAAAGAAATAATGTTAACTAAAGAGTTTAGAACCTTTATTTTAAGAGAAGCCAAACCACGGATGTCTCAGCAAGCCTTCTGTCAAATTGTAATCCAAAAACAGTTTCAAGGTGAAACTAACATCGGCCTCCTTTTCAGAATGCCATTATTTGAGGGATTGTTGCATACTCCCACAGTATAAGTTGCCATCTTTTTAATGAAGAAATGAGATGTGATTTCCAATAAAAAGCATAAAGTATTTTGACAGTTAACATATATAAAGTCAGCTCAGTGTATTTTATAGATATATAAAGTTTAGTAATGTTTAACAGAAAAATATGTGGTAGAAAAGGAAAATCAATAGGGCTTGTTTCATCTTGCAGTAAATCATCTAAAGAATAGTTGAACTATTTATGGCATTACCACAAGATATGGTAGGACATTCCAATTGTTATTAGTTCCACCAATTTTTAACAATTATCATTAGGATAATTTATCAGCAAAAGTACATCTTGTAGCTACTTTCTTTTAGTGTGTCACTCATAGTGAATCTGATGCTTATCTTCCATTAATACTCCCATTGTTGCTTGTCAATTATGTCATTTAAGTTCTGACTGTCGTTCTTGGATTTAACCAGTTTGGCCTCTGAATCACATTTCAGTACCAGCTTACAAAAAATTCAGTGTTCTGCATTTTGTATGACAAGCATTTCAAATTCTGTCAAGTCTGAACAAGTTCACCTGAAATTCCTCCTGGACTGGACTGCTCGTTTGAAATACTTGAAGCACTTTTGACCATTCTAAGGACAGAATCACGAGTGGTTTTATTTTTGCAGGCTGTCAGAGTTTTTTCTCCAATGATCAAATTTTTTAGCATAGCCCTCTTCATGAACACACAAACACACACACACATACATTCTTTTAAAATATTTATCCTAGATATTTAATAAGTTTCTTCGACCAGAGTTCATACTTATATTCATCCAAAGTTATTTCTGCAAATCCTCTTTCTTCCTTGGTCTGAATGGAAGTTTCAATCTGAAGTTTAATTTTTGTTTGTTTATTTAATCAGATGAAGTTACACATTTTGTCTTTGCCACTCATTCAGCATCTTCTCATCAATGTTTATTGGAATCATCTGGAACAGGAAACTAACTCTTGGAAGAATCTTCGTTTTTTATTGTTAACATTCTCCCTAGCCAAAATGTGTGCAACCTTTTTTCATCTAAGAAGGTCCATTATACTCTTTCATATTTATAAATTATTTTAGAGTACCTATTATTTCCTAGCTAAGCAAATTTCTAATTATCTCAGCGATTTAACAGTAATATTAAACCCTGATGTTTATCTTAGGAATTGTTATTCCTCTTTGGAGGATTTCCATGCAATCATCCATGCCTTGATGTTGTTGATCCAAGATCCTATACTATATTGTATATATTCCATTCCATTCTGTATATACAATATACAGTTACCCTTGGAGGAGTAACTGAAACTACTACGGTACTTAATCAGTGTACACTTTGAACTCATATCCTTGTCTTGCCATTTTAATTCTAAAAAAAATTGCTATCCCGTTGAATCTTCTTTGCTAATGGTTCAAAGCCAATAAAACCAGAAAGGGAAAATTGGACAACCTTGTCTTGTCCTTTGCATGATGTAACGTGGTTTAGATATAGTTTTGCTTACTATTATCTTTGACTTTGAATTTCTGATAAAAAAAAATCTGAGCAAGAGTTCAGCTTCTTCACAACTGGAAGCATAAAAGGCCATTCTAAATTATCAAAACTTCTCATCTCAACAGCTTTTCAGGCGGAGGCTATAGTCAGATGAGACTTCATTCATCTGTGTCTCTGCATCTGTGGCATCCCTACCTGGAGGAGAGAGAGCTCTCTTCCCAGTAACCTATAGTGATGCTCTATCATCACCCCTATTTGGATTCTGCAATGTACTTTATATGCAGCTGCCTTTGAAAGCCCATTCAGAAACTACAATTATTACAAGATGCAGTAGCCCAGATATTAGCAAATTAGAGCCACTACAGTCATGCAACAGCGCTGCATTGGTTAACAATAGATTTTCAGGTGCAATTCAAACCGCTAGTTTTGACCTTTAAACATCTATGGCTACCAACTCACCCAGTACTGATTTGCCATCAATATCTTTTAAAGTTCCCACAGGTGAGGGATGAGGTTCATGGTGTTTTTCAGTGGTAGCCTCCATATTACAGAACTTCGCCATTGATATTAGAATGGCATCCTCGTTGTTGATCTTCCTGAAGCTATGAAATAGGAAGTTGCTCCAGAATGAATGAATGGTCATTATTGTGCCTATTGCAATATGAGAACATTTTGATTTTATGGTTTGCATTATGTTTTTGTGGTTTTCATTTGTAAGGTGCCTTGAGCTGTGTTCTGAGTTCAGTGGTGCATAAACACAGTCAATAAATAAATGTCGAGAGGACTTCCGGTTCTGGAGGCAACAGGACGTGAGAGAGCGAGCTCTGCCTCTCACGCCTGAAACCCGCTTCTTGGGGGGC
>JANHFO010007275.1:310186-320866 GCA_032468095.1 Pareas carinatus
GCCCCTAAGGGCCCCCCAGGGAGCGGGTTTCAGGCACGGGAGGCAGAGCTAGCTCTCCCGCGTCCTGTTGCCTCTAGGACCGGAAGTCGAATTGGTACACATGTGTAATTGATGTACATACACTGGGTGGGGCTTTGATAGCGGGCAATTTTGGTCCCCTTGGCTCCCTTTTTGCAGATGGTTCCGTAAGGGAGAGCCGAGAGGACAGTGGCTCCTGAAGATGGCTGATTGCTCCATTCTAAGACCCTTCCCTCCTCTTTCCCGACCTTGTGATCTAGAGCAAAATTTCCCTTTAGCGGTGGAGATGGCTTCATAACGTTTCTTACTCACCTGAACTAGATAAAAATAATGGGAATGATACAAGGTTGCAGTTTAATAATGTCCTGAAGGTTCTCATCCTGAGCAAATCACAATTATTCATTTAAAGCCAATATAAAATAAAGAATAGAGATCCAGGAGTGAACCTTTTTTAAAGATAAACATTCTTAGGTTTAGTAACATTTTAGAATATGACTAAGCATTTCTGCCAAAAATCTTCAGGGAAAAGATGAGTTTTGTAAAGAAATTTAGTAAAAATAAGGCATAGATATGCCGCATGAAAGAGGGGGTTGATCTATTCTCCAACGCAACAGGCAGAAGGCAAAACAAGAAGCAATGGATGGAAACTAATCAAAGTGAGAACCAATCTAAAACTAAGGAGAAATTTCCTGACAGTTAGGATAATTTGATTAACCAGTGGGACAACTTGCCTCCATAAGTTGATGGTGCTTCATCACTGGAGGTTTCAAAGAACGGATTGGACAACAATTTGTTTGAAATGGTATAGGGCAGTGGTGGCTAACCTATGGCACAGGTGCCAGAGGCGGCACTCAGAGCCCTCTCTGTAGGCACACACACAGTTGCCCCAGCACAGATTTCTTTACTAGAAAGCCAGAGGATATTTCTGACATCACTTGCCCCTCTGTCCAGCAGTTCAATGGGATCGCTTCCTGCCTATCATGTCTGGGGTAAGGGAGGCGGCTCAAATGCAACGCAGAGTCTGTGGCGAATGTGAGAGAGGAGATGAGCTAGGTTGGAGGGAATCATAGCTCACTGTGGGCCACAGAAGCTGGGGTAGGCTACCGGAAGGCCAACGGCGAGCTTGTTTAGGCTGCGGGCTGGGCAGGGGCATATGAGTCACTGAAGGCCGCAGGAAGGGGGCATGTATTGTCGTGTTGGCACTTTGCGATGAAAAGTGACTTTTGGGTTGCAGTTTGGGCACTTGGTCTGTAAAAGGTTCGCTATCACTGGTATAGGGCTTCCTGCTTGAGCAGAGGGTTGGAGTAGAAGACCTCCAAGGTACCATCCAACTCTGTTATTCTGTTATATCTTCTTACTACCTTTTGAATTCCTCATATAACATACCAAGCGATAACTCGGACTGCTGAACTTACTGGCAGCCGACTGTTAGCAGAAGTAGAATGCAGCACTGCACTCTAACCACTGCCCCACTGCAGCTCTTTATGCCTTTGTCTGATCTGTAGATCTGCTAATTAGTCAGTCACAGCAAGCCCTCTTCTATGGTTAATATATAAATCAGTGAGCCATGTAAACAAAGAAAATTGAGTGAATTAAATCATGATTCAATTGTCCATGGTAAGTGATAAGGAGACAAAGATTGGTTGAAATGTTGCTTCAAAATTGCAAAAATGGAAAATGTTATGGACAAAACACATGAGAAAATTCTGTTGAAGCGAATGAGACTTTGGTTGTGTATTCACACTAATTGGCGTCAAACCGCCAAACCGCCAGATATAACACGAGCACCCATTATACATAACTTCATTTGCAATGTTGCAATTCTGCCGGGAAAGTTAAAAGACGTGAGAATCCCAGCGCTGGAACTTCCTGGCGTCCGATTGGTCACAGCTGTTTGCTGTCAAACTATAAAGTCAAGTGTGCGGCTCTGCGAAACCGCCTTCTGTCGTCATGTACATCCTAGTGATTACTTGTAAATAAACCTGTGCTGTTTTTAATAATGAAGCCTCGTTAGTGCCTCGACCCACTATTCAACAACTTTAATCACAGTAAATTCTCAGCCACTTGCTGTCTCTCCCTTTTGTTGAATTGTGTCTTGTGCCCAAGCAAAGCGATGGCTTACACAAGCTATGTGGTACAGAGAACATCACCCGTTTCAAATTATTTGTCCTAACTTCTTTGTTTTGTCATTTGATTCCTGTCTCTTAGATCTCCTGTCCACCAACCGCTCAGTCCTGTTTCTCGGTCACCGGGGAAGTTTAGACTTTCGCTCCCTGTACCTGGATGAATACCGTGACCGCCTATTCATTGGAGGAAAGGACACCCTTTACTCACTTCGGCTGGACCAAACCAATATGGATGTCAAGGAGGTAATGCTCTTAAGATGGATTGTTTGCAGTCAGGTATTTGTAATAGTACTGATCATTTACATAGGAATAAATAAAATTGCTCTCCATAGACCTTCTTCAGCGTGGCTTCTAAAAGGAGACCAGTCTACTGATTCTCATAGAAGCCATGGTCATAGAATGAAAGAAGCTAGAGACTATGGCTTATTTATAGCCACCAAATGGATTCAATACTCAGCTGAGATTGCAACTAAAAGTCCTCAGTTCTTGCTATGTTAGGAATGTATTTATTATATGGTTTTATTAGTGATTAGCATATAGCTGACCTTGTCTGGACTTCAAGTTAAACAGGCTCAACCCTAGGTAGTACCTGGTGGATGGAATGCTAGGGCTGAAACCTTAACTTAGAAGGCTTCTCCCTTCCCATCCTAGAAGATGACAGTGGCAAGCTATTTTCCCATTTATTGCCAAGAAAACTACATGGACGTGTCTGTGAAATCATTAGGGGTCAACTTCAGGAAAGTGGGATGAGACTTCATAGTCTTGTAAGAATCTGACTAGTTGGAAACCTAAGTTGGAAAAAACGGTGACCTGCTTGCAGTGAGGATAAATAAGGTAGCAGAGAAGAAGGCTCCAAATTCTAGGTTTTAGCCACAGGACTGAATGCCTGCCAGTTTCCACTGAAAAAGTGACTGTCCACAGCTTGCAGATTACCAGTTCAGCTTTGTGCTCAAGCTATTTCTCCATGATCACAGCAGCAAATGTGGAGAGACATCATTGGATTTACTCCTCTGTAAAAAAAAAAAAAGGATGTGAATTTGGAACCAGCTATCTGTGCCATTTATGGGAATTTTTTCCAAATTGTTGAGATACTAAGAGTTTGCCTTTATACTTGTGTTTATTAACCTTAGCTATATATTTTCTTCTTGCTGGCCAGTTTAAATATTATTGGGAAAGCTTGCCATAAAATGTATACTTAACATTAATCTTTCACATGGTCTCTACGTGCACATTGAATTGTATTTGTTTTTATATTTTTTTATTAAACGAATGTTTAACAAGGTAAAAACAATATGAATTTTAGAAAATAAATAAAATGAAGAAAATAGTGAATGCATAAAAGAAAAAAAACAGGAAAAAGAATAAAGAAAAAAGGGTATCAAAAGCGACTCCCCGTCTTCTTAACTGCTATTATAAATGCTTTTATATTTTGTCCTCTCTCTGTCTCTCTCTAAGGTCACACTATAATTTCCTGCTTTCCAAAGTCCACCCTTTCTAATCAAATGTTCATTTTCTCCTTCTTTTGCAAAAAGTCCACAAGGGATCTCCAATAATTAAATGAGATTATTATCTTTCTCTAATCAAACAAGTCAATTTTGTCTTCTTGTTTTAATTCAACAGCCATTCCTCCTTTGTGGCTATTTCAGAGTCTTGCATGTTGGCCTTTATTTGTCTCCGCGTGTGGTTTTAACTGTGCTCATTGAGTGTTGCTCCAGCATGACCAAGCACTTTTTCAGTAGTTTTAGATGAGGATATTAAATCATCCCTAGAGGGGATTTTCTTCCATAGAGGTCGAAATTTGAGATGGACAGAAGGAGCTCTGCAAAGTCAGACCTAAGTTCTTCTAGAGTCAAGAGCAGAGTGAACTTTATTAAATAGAAGCCAGAAATGTGACACCAGATTGGATAGATGAATGAGGATTTTGCAAAACATACAGTCCAAAAGAGATTACATTGCAATTAAAATAATTGAAAGCATGGGAAGCTGAGACACAATCAAGTTTTGAGTAATTTATAGAAGTTTACAAAAGGATTTCTGCTATGCATGTTAAATAAGTAAATCAACTGCTAGGTCAACCTTAGTATAAATTGAGATAGGAAATGAGATCTGACAGGGTTAGGAGTTTTTAGTACAAGGACTGTGCAAACGTCTTAATGGTAATTGTTCTGTTTCTTTAGTCATTAATTCCGAGAGATAGGGCATTAACACTTTCATAAGCCTATAAAGAAAAAGTTAAGACTGTCTAGAGGGAATCTGACCAATGAGAAACTAAATACAGAATGTTTTCCTCTTTTGGTCCAGCCAACATTGTATTCTCTAAATCATGCATGCTGAAGAGAATTGCTTGATCTCATGTATGCAAGGATGTATATTCGTTGGAAGCTATTTGCAAATGCACAAGACTGCAACCTAAAGATAAATTATGTCCCATTTGTTCTTTGTGAGATCACTGCAAATGCACAGATCTAATATGACTTGGAACATATGTTTAAGTACATTCTATTACCAATGTAATGGAATTTGTTCAGTGATTTGAAGAAAGACAATCTAATTGGTTTTGTCAAGATAGAGTTTTCCATTGAAGCCCGTCTTTATATTATTGGTCTCTGCCTGACCGATATGAGCCATAGTAAGCTTTTTCTCCAATCCATGTAAAGATGTAAAATAAAGTTATTCTTGCTAAATTTGGTCTTACTGAATCAGGCAATAAAAGAAAAGTGATTTAATTAATGTAAAGAATATAATACATTCAGTGGCAACAGAAGGAAACTAGATATATCTGGGTGTACTATACCTAGGCTAAAGAGATTTATGTGTATGGATGTTTTGGAGAGGAGGGAATGCAGTAGATATCCTCTGAATATACAGGTATATATGCCTTGGCATCAGTTCTGCTTTCCTTAACCTAGTTCCCTCTAGATATTTTTGGTTTTGATTCTCATAATCACTAGCCAGTATCATCATTAGCCATGTTAGATGGAAGGTTATAGAGGTTGGTCCAAAAGGTCTGAAGACCACCAAGTTGGGGAAGTCTTCATTAACAGCTTTGAAAAATGGGGAATCCAGCCTGTAGGGAATAAAGATTCATAGCCTATAGTTGCGTATGATTAGATGCTGTTTTCACTTTCACTTAAATGGCCCTCAGCAAAGGTTGTGCTTGTCTTCTCTTCAGTTTTAATATGCAAAGAAAGGACATCTGAAATAGCTTAGGTTTTGAAGCAGGAAGCATAAGCAATAAGATCAGGGCTACTTCTGAACTGACTTTATAAAAGTTATCTGTTGAAAGATTTTGTATATTTCATTTTCCCCATTAGATCAATTCCATCATGATCTTATGATGCACCCTGGTGTATTCTGCTCAACTGTTGAAGCAATTCAGGCTACTTGATATTTACTTGGATGCCTAAATGGAGCCATGCACTGTTATTCATTAATGTTGGTCACTTCGGTTTTTGGTAATTTAGTTTTTAAGTATGGCAACTGAAAGCCAAAATTATGATTTTCATTTCAGATAGTCTTCAGGTTTTTGTAATGCTTACTCTATTAACCTACAGGAGTCTATCCTTGTTGGTATTTTATTAATGAAAGACATTGAGACAAGCTTGTATGATATATGCTATGGGACAAGAACAAATTTATTCTCCTTGATTATATAGCTTGGCTTCTTACGGCCCTTTTCAAAGGAAGATTTTGAGCACAACTGCATTTGGATGAAATCTTAGCCAGTTGTAAATTGTAAGGTTTTTAGAAATAGCAATTTGTCTTTTATGTATAACTAAGTTCCTGAGGGTGTGAGACCACACAAAAGAGAAATTAAAAGTCAACACTTACTCCTTTATACTTCTTTTTAAAATGAATGTTTCTCCACAATTCTCTGCCAGCTTATCCGCCAGTAAAACAAACTTTATAAATCAGGCCTTGACTTGCATAAACAAGTAGGGAAAAAAGTGCCAAGTTGTAGGGTCAGATTAGGGTTAATCAGAAGTTCTTTATTTAAGATTTTATCTTAATTCTCTCTTGTGTCATGAAACTACAGCTCAATATCTAATGGATGTTTTTGTTTCAGATAAAACAATCCCAGAGACCAATTTATATTTGAAATATTGAGATAGCCTCTTAAGTTCATTTTCTCAGAGTAGATAGATTAATAGATTAATTCAAAGTAGCATAATAAAATTTAGTTCTATTCTCATCATTGAGCTGTGCTGTTCTGGTCTCACACACACATACATACACACACGCCACAGGTGTTAGGAGTTTTTATTAAGGCTTCCAAGCCCAAATTTGTATTTCCCAACAATTCCCTTTGCCAACACCAGCACACCTCTAATGAGTTCAACTGGCTTACTCAAGAGATGCCAGCACCAGTCCTCAAAATAAAAGCAAGGCAAATCCTCCATGTCTTCTAATTTCATCCTCTCATTTTCACTTTTGATTATTCTAACATTTCTTATGAATTGATCTAATTAGTAGTCTATTTTCTTAGTCTTCTATTCCTTCCATAGCCTTGCTTTCCCTTCAGTATCCTTGAGAAATGTTGCTTCTGAGCCTTGCCATGCGCAACCCACTCAACTTGTAAGCCATGCATGTAAAGCCAACCTGTTTCCTTTATTTTGTCTACACCAACTGCAGATGACAACCACTTTCAGGAATCTGTTACTGCTGGCTGAGCATGAAATGTGAACAGGGAGTCAGGAAGCATGGTAGATGGTGGGCAGTCAATCTGCAAATAAAGACAAAAATATCTGTAGGAGAAACATGCTTAATTGAGTATTCCACTCACAGTAGAAGCACCAGAAAGTTTTAAAAGGTGATTTTCTGCATTTGGAAAGAATCTAGATTTTTTTTGTCGCTTGTAACCTACTGGTGTGGTTTTGCTGCTGATGGCATGAGATAAATGGGGCCATGTCCAGTAGAAAATTAGGGTGGGAAATTTTGGTATGATAAGACTTGAGTATTTTGCTCTTTGGTGGATATGTTTTCCTTTTCCTTTTACTTTCACTGATTATTTTCTTTTTAGTTTCTCTTTTTGTTTAGTCCTTGTTTTGCTAAGATTTTTTTTGACAGTCCCTACATATGATTTATAATGCTTGATTACTCTGAATTTAACTGTATTCTGAGTTATTCTTTCTTCCCTTCTGCTTTTTTGTTTAAATTCTGTCACCACTTTAATGTTGTACCTCATGAGTTCTGTTCATATTTTTACTTGGTTCAGCCATTTATCAATTGCCCACTTATCTTTATGAATTTATTTGAACTAATCATTTTAATGACTGAGGTAGTTTTCCCCTTGTCTAGCCTTTCTATTTGCTTGTCTTGTGCTTTTGACTATGTTTGACATAATGTAAATAAAAATAAGTTATGATTATTGCTTAATTTGATCTTTCTTCTGCAGAGAGAAACTATTTTTCCATGTTAGTTCAAAGTGAAGGGTGCTTTGTTGACTCTGAGAGTGCTCAATCCTGCTTACTAGGGGAAGATAACTAAATCCGATATTATATCCGAGACACTTTTATTTCTGGTAACTGGCACCAGCCTTACAAAGATTTTTGATGTTTCCAAAATAATACTTAGAAATAATTTGAACTCAAGTTTGTCTTCTTTTACAGATTTACTGGCCACCCCTTCCTGGACAGAAAGAGGAATGCTTCCGAAAAGGAAAAGACTTAATGGTAGGTCATCCCATTACTTGTAAAATGCTATGCTAAATTTCATTGCCACTCTGATATATTTGAAATGAATTTGTAGTTTCTGGAAATGTCTGCAGCCACCTTGAACTCACTGGATTTCCTTTTTTCAAAAATTTCATTCAGTCTTTCTTCTACACAAAGGATTCATCCATGGTTGAAGATCACTCCCTAACCTAGTTTAAGGAAACTGCATTCCTGAAGAAGGAGGAGATTAGGGATCTATTTCCTCACTTGTACCTACTCACAGCATAAACATGGCCTGGTGTCTTTGTTCTGTTGTGTCTTATGGCATTCCTCATCTCATCCTCAGCTGAATAAGGCTTAGGTTGTCCTTATCTATACTATTATGTATTAATTTCCTCTTATTTTGACACTATCAAAAAGCAAACTCAAGGAGTATAAATTTTAGTTTCTCATATCCATGATGGGAAGGGAAGAGTTAGGAACAGATGCAGTCAGGGTATCATATAGATTGTCAGTGAGACAGTAGATTTCATGCTAATATAGTTTTCTGTCTACTCAAGGCTAGGAGGATAGAACAGTAATAAAACAGTAGGGGAAATGCCAGTGATGAAATCCTTGCACCATGCTTTATTTTAGCACACACGTTTCCCAACATAGGCTGTTACCCTGATTCTCCTAGCCTTTACAAGGTGGCTTAGCCATGTAAGCAAGTCTTCAAAGGTCTTGCATTTGTTGAGAAATATGTACTGTCTTAGCATTTTTATTTCTTTTATAAGCCAGCAGCTTCTCCTATTGTAATCTTCAATCAGTTGGCATTCAATTCTATACAGTCAGTTAATCCAAGAAAACTAGGGATGAGAAAATCTGTCCATGTCAGCTCTGCTCTGTTTTCATTTTTTCCAGCCTAAAATTCATTCCATGCCACTTTGACATCTCTTCTGAAATGACTGTTTTCTCTTAGTGCTCACAAACAGTAAATGCTTCTTAATGTACACATTTTGTAAAGATTTTTCCTAAAGTATATATTTTATAGGGATTTTTTCCTGTCAGAAAGTGGCTTTGTCATTTCCACGACTATAAACACTTTTGAGTACATATCCCTATTATAAAATATTCTTATATTGCTTTATACTGTTTGATCATAAAACTATATCCTAAAATTCAGTAGTGTTCACATATTAATGGACAATAAATTTTCTATAGCTCTGAAAAGTAACCCTAAGGTAAGTTTGCATTAAAATGAAAATGAAACTTTTTTTTCATTCAATCAGATACGATTTTTATAGATTTTCCTATAGCAGTGTTACCCATCTTGATACTTTTCAGCTGCATTGAACTGCAGGTTCCCAATATTCTCAGCCATTTTATTTCAATTTTATTTTTGTGGCGTGTAGGTGCCACATCTGATCATGGATGAACCTCCATTCATTAGCCTGGTCTGTCCAGAATTTCAATTAACATCTATATTAAACCTATAGCAGAAGTCTTCTTAGGCTGACAATGTATGCTCTCTTTCTTCTTTTTCTTCTTCTTTTTAAAATATATTTTATTAGTTTTCAATATAAAACAAACTCACATACCCAAACAAAAGAGAACGAGAATATAAGATAGGTACATCATTTTGTTACAAAAACATATCAATATGTGGAATAGTAGATATTAGAGTCCGGACAGGGAAAAACAAAAATTACACAATATATAAGATAATCTTTTTCTCTCTCCTGTTCCTTCCACTTTTCATTTCTTTTATTTTCTCTATTCCAGCTATTATTCTAGATTATACACATCTTTTACTTTCCTTCTTCTTCTATTCTCTCTTCTTACTTTTCTTCTTCTTCTTCTTCTACCTCCTGCTCTTTTTCTGTTTCCTTAATTCTATTCCTTTTTATCTTGATTACATCTAGTCTCATTTTCAAATTAAAAAAAATCATTCTAAGTAGCTCTTTTGTCCCCATCCATTCCATATTCACAACCTTTACTATTATATATTAATTATAGCTAGGTACCCGTGCTCTGCTGCGGGTTTGATATAATTAGGTGCACATGCCCAGTGGAGGAGAGGCCTTGGAAAGGATAGGCCTCCGAAAGCACTTTGCAGGCCTTATTCGGCCTCCCCCCCAACCCCTGGCATTTTTTGCAGAGATTGAGAGCAATAGGTTTTGGATGGGGGGGGTAGGGAGAAAAGCCGAACACCATACGTCTTTTCAGAATCTTTATTCAAACAGTCAAAAAAGAGCAAGGAGGGCTCACTAGGTTTTTCAGCTGTTTTGAGGCCTTGACTGGCCCTCCCCTTCCTGTTTTTGGAATCACCTGCATTGCTGCCATAGGTACTGGTTCAATCGCGGCTTCCAAGAAGTTTTCCAACATGGAGAAGCATTTTTTTGCAATCTCCTGACCTGCTGCTCCTAACTCCTCCATTAGTACTGTTTTCAGTGAAAAATTCAAAACCAAACAGGGAAGCTGCAAAAGTCCTCCAATCAGGAGAAAGGAAACAAATCATATTTTGTCTAATCACAACCTCTGGAATTAAAAAAATTGAAATAACTCACATAAAAATTAATACTTTTAAAAACCCTCTCTTAGTGAGCACCTAGATGCCAAGATGAACAGATCTACCAAATGTCAGGTTTGTACCTTTAATAGTTTGGGAGATATGGTGATGAATCAGTGAGTGGTATTTCACATTTATATATATAGATTATCTAAA
The DNA here is from genome assembly GCA_032468095.1 of Pareas carinatus. Lineage (NCBI taxonomy): Eukaryota > Metazoa > Chordata > Lepidosauria > Squamata > Pareidae > Pareas > Pareas carinatus. The sequence goes on from JANHFO010007275.1 coordinate 320,692, forward strand.
ATTTCTCTTTTTCAATTTTATCACTTTAAAAATTCTCAATTTCCCATTTGCCATTTTATGCATTTCTTAGCTTAATTTCTAATGTTATGTGGGTATTATATTTTTTTTATTTAATATACATTTCAAATCCAAATATAAGTCCATATTCTAGTCAACATCTTTAATTCATAGTTTC
>JANHFO010007275.1:329228-344765 GCA_032468095.1 Pareas carinatus
GCCAGTGTTAGATGGGAGTAGCGAGGAACGAAGCCGAGGCACTGCTGAGTTTAATGCTTTATTAAGGTATGGTGGTCGGGATCAGAAGTGGGGCAGCACAGGCAGGCTGCTCCTTATATGGCTGGGTCTGGGTGGCAGGCTGCCAATCGGAGGGGCTGGCATTTCCCGCGCTGGGCAAAGCCCTACCCCCAGACACAACAAAACTGACATTTTTTTTTTTTGGCAATGCTGAGGCTTGTAGCTTGCATTGTTTTCTCCTCTCTTCCCTTTCCCCTGAGTCTTTGAGTTCTTAAACCCAAACCACCTTCTCCTTAACCTCTACTGCAGCCTGTGCCAGGGAAGAAACATAAGTAAACTTCATAGCAGGCCAGTATTAAACTTCTACCTAGATTGTAGCCAGTTTCACGAATGTCATTATCATCATAATGAATATCAACAAAGAGTTCCTTGGTTTGATTTTCACTACTGTTGGAAGCAATGTACACAAAATGGTTGCTTTCTCACATCTCCTAGTCTTTGGGCTCAAGAACACGGCTATCTCCCTTCACCACCCAGCACATGGAGGCTGAGAACCAGAGTGAAGTGATTGCGAAGCATTTCTCTCTGCAAAAATGCCACTTTGTTTTCCTACTGGAATCACAGTGAGCCGAGAATTTTTAATAGAAGTAGAATTAATGATGAACAGAAACCATAGACTGATATGTTAGTAGTAGGCAAGCAGGAGCTCACTGGACACTTCCTTATATAGAAGAGGCAGAAAATTGAGAGAATTGGAGAGAAGAAGGCAGTAAAAAAAGGGAAGGAAGTAGAGAAAACGGGAGGGAGGGAGGGAGGAAGGAAGGAAGGAAGGGTCAATTATTAGTGTTTTTTGTAAATAAGCATCTCAAATAAGTTCTGAAATACCTTTATAGGTTCTACTATAAAGGAACAATATCTACCCTGTTTCATTACTTCATGCAGTATTATTGTATTGTTAAAAAGGATATATAATTTTACCGTAAGAATTTGTTTATTATTTGAGGTGACATCAAAGTTTTGCTGTAATAGTATTTATCACCAAAATAAATTTAGAAGGAACGCTCCCACTTTTGACCAAATAAACTCAATTTCACCATCTTTACATAGTGGTACGTTGCTTCTCACAACAGCTCAGGGTTGTTGTTGTTATTGTTTTTGCAAGTGGCCAGAGAGATGCATATATGATGTGGTATGTGCATGGGTGTCTCTCTCTGTGTGTATGTGTCCTTGTGTACTGTGTAAGGCAAGGGGATTTTTGTAGCAATTCAAGAGGCAGGAAATTGTTACATCATAGTATACTTTGTCAGCAAGCTGACAGAAATGAAGACAATTGAAGATTTCAAACTGCAAAATATTGGGAATTATAAACAGTGAAATTTATATAGAGTGGAAATATCATAAGCCATTTGAAGAGTTTGGCATTAGGCATGCCACCTTGAATTTCTGAATGAAAGTTGCAATATGAATTTAGGAAATAAAATAATCCCTTTTCACTTATTCTCACTTGTAATTATACAATTACAATTTAACGTTCATTCTCTTAGTTTGCCAGATGTTTGCAGATTCTGTATGCTCAATATACACACATTCATACGAGTATATGAATTATACTCAATGGGAAAAGGCTAATTTTGTAAAAAAGCTAAGTTTGTAAGAAGATCGATGGGTCATTAGAGATGGGATAATGTGATTGATTTGGAGAGGGAGGTAAACCTTTCTAAAATGCTCAGTGATACTAAAATGTGTTAAAGTTTAATTACCTTTAATTCTCCCCCTTTGCTGTTCAGATCCAAATAATTAATTCCAAGGCTTTGTCCATTATGATTCTGAAATGTTGACTGACAAAACTGTTAAGAAGATAGTGGGACAGTGTTAATACCTTGTTGGCAACTGATTTGGAAATAAAGAATATATTTTTTATTCCAGCAACACATACCAACTAAAATAATTCATAAATATGTAAACATTCCAAGATTTGTTGGCACTGAGAAAGCCCATAGGGTTGGCTAATGATGGGGTGAACATCAGTCTTAGTAATTTGATTTTTTGCTTATATTAAGAAGAAAAAGCTGCTGTTACTTCCTCTTGGTGATTCTGTGCTATCATGACAAGGGTTTCCTTACACATCCTATGATCTGAGAGCCTTGGGGTTCTCTTCATTCTTATCACATAAACACTTTCACGTTTCCTTTGACTCCTTTAGCTTGGTGTAGACACCTAATTTACCCCCATTTCTCTTCCCAGCACATGTTCAGCTTGGATCCAACCAGTATAGAAAGTGGCCGGAGCAGATGTCCACATGAGCCTAATCGGGCGTTTGCAAGCACATTTTTTGGTAGGTGCCAAAGTAAATTATTCTGAATCCTGTATTCTATTAGCAGTACATGGATGCTTATTATTGTATTATTTTATATGTTTATATTTTTTTTCTGCTACCGTAGTCTACAGTTTAAGACATACAGCAAACAAGTGCTGGAAATAATAGAAAAATTGCATTGTCTCAGGCAGACTTTTCAGGAATTGATTGTATAGGCCGCTTTGCCTGGCCCTTTTCTGTTCTCCAGAGATAATTCAGTTCTTCATGTGGACTCAGAAAAGTCTAGAAAGGATTGTCCAACCATTCTTCCAGGCTGCTGCTGGTCACTCTGCCCAAGAATCATTAACCTAGATGATGCATGTATCAGAAAGCCTTCTCTCTCACCATATATTATTCTGGGTGGCATACAAAATAGGAGAAAAACTCAATATTTTATTTATTTATAAAATTTGTTGGCTGCCCATCCTTCCATATGGTATCTTAAGAGCTGTAGTGGTGCAGGGGTTAGAGAGCAGTACTGCATTCTACTTCTGCTAACAGTCAGCTGCCAGTAAGTTCAGCAGTTCAAGTCCCACTAGCTCAAGGTTGACTCAGCCTTCCATCCTTCTGAGGTCGCTCAAATGAGGACCCAGATTGTTGAGGGGCAATATGCTGATTTCTGTAAACCGCTTAGAGAGGGCTATAAAGCACTGTGAAGCGATATATAAGTCTAACTGCTATTGCTATTGCTATTGCTACCTTGCAGGAGGTGGCATATGGGATAGGATCTAATAGGTATGGGTGAATGTAGTCTGGATTTCCAGCAGGGAGAAGCTGCATTCCAGAGGGCAAAGAGGCAGCAAAGCTTAGATCACATATGTCAAACACAAGACCTGCGGTGCTGCCTTGAAGATGGCGAGGGACTGGCCCTTGTCACCTCAGCTTCAGCCCACCTCAGCTGTGTGTGAGCCGCTGTGATGGGTGGAGCTCAAGAGAAGGCTCGTCGGGACGCCTGTGGCAAGCCATGCAGGGGCAGGGGAAGCTGGCTACTGTGAGATTCACTAAAAATCTATATGTATTGGCCTGAAATGATATCTATACTATACCCTCTGTATTAATCAATGTATGTCTCATGCTCTTGCTAAATCCTGCTAAGCCACATCAGCAGTCCCTGAACAAACACACAGAAGCACAAAAATGCTGAGTGTATTTACTTTCCTTGCATCACCTGCTCTTTCCCGGAAAGTTTAAACAGGGATAGGATAGGATGTCAGACCACCCCAACATAGAACAAAGTCCCTGAAACATGTTTGAACAGGGGGGCCCATGACAGCTGGGGAACAGAGGGGATTTTTGAAGAAACTAGATACTGAATTCCGAGAATTATTTGTTGAACTGATATCAATGTCCATGATAAATCAATTGTGTAAGAAGTAACTGTGCCAAATGAATAATGTGCTGAGCGCGTGTAAAATCCGGTATAAATATACCTTCCAGGGAAAGAGGACTTTGTCTCCATCTGCCAGACTTCCAGTCCGGCTCATGGTCACCCTCCTGCGCAAAAATATTGATCTGGTACAATAAAGTGGAATTGTATAGTTACTTATTTGCATCTGTTTCTCTCTGTTCTATGTGTTTTGTGTTATGGTGTTTAACCTGAAGCTCACATAGCTGACCTGATTCCCTTTACTTTTTGGATGAGAAAAAAGTCTTTCAGAAAGTCTAATTTTCCAAAAGAAATTTTTAACATATCTTTTAGCATATTATTGAGTTTTCATCATGAATCTCAATCTTGTCTCTCTGTCACAGTTCCTGATACAATCCTTTTGTATTTGGCATAGCTTTGGCCAGGACTAGCTCAGAGCGGATTCTACATTTTGGACTGATGAATAAATTGATAGATGAATTGACACTTCCATATTTTTACCTGTGAAATTCTTATGTATTCTCCATGTGCCTCCAAAATGACAGAATAGAAGAACCTGCTTCCCTCAGCTTTTCTTCTTATCCCACTTACAATACTTAAATGAGATTTCACTGCCAATTCCATCTGTGTTTCATTATGCAGCAGTGAGAAAAACAATGTTTTCAGGTTTGTCTTGGCCACAATAGGTTTTGGATTGGCATGATACACTGGATATAAAAGACCAACCAAGCAAACAAGGTCAAACAAATACTCATTTGGAGTTCCCAACCTGTAGGCTACAGCCCACTAGAGGGCATGAGGGGTTTGTGGCGGAAATGGCCAGTGAGCACATGTGCACATCCTCACTCGAGCAGCACACGTCTCACACAAATGGAGCTGCACGCATGCAGGAGTGCTTGCCAGGAGCTTGCACAGAACCAAAATAGGAGCAAAATACTACTGAACATAATGAGCTTTTGTTTAACCAAACAGGTCTTTGATTCAGCAGCAGCATGTGTTCCACTTCACAACTATATTAAAACCACAGACCACAAACCACAGGTTTTCAAGGGAAACTACTGTAAATTTTAGCCTAGGGACTTGTCAGTTTAGAAACTAGTATTTGAACTAGAGTTTTCATTACCTTTATTTTTAACTTTGTTCTTTATTTTGATGTTAACTTATTTTAAATACGTATGCCATTTTACGTTAAATAAAGAACAGAACCGAAAGATAGATAAACCCTGGCATCAACCTCGACTTTTCTCACTATTGGGTGCAACCACGCAGCGCTTTATCAAAGTAGAGAAGTGTTTTTCGACTTCCCAGGAAAATCACCTACAAACTGCAGAAGAATTTCAAGGGTTTCATTACGAGTCTAAGTGCACAAAGCTGTTCAAACCCCGTGAAGACAACACTAGAGGAGAGGGCATGATCCGAAAATGGAGCACTCCGTGTTGCTAATGTTTTCATTTGTTATCTTGATCACGTCCTGCTTATGAGCGAAAAATAGACGCCGATGGGCAAAACTCCAACTTCAGAGTACCGAATGCGAACTCTTCCGTTTAGATCTACCGGCTTTCCGAGAAACTACGAGTCCCGGCGTCCCTCATTAAATAAACGTCATCCGAGATGCCTTGCGCGCGGAAGTGACTGCGATCCTGGAGGGCGCCCCCGAAATATCGGGTCGGTGATGGACGCGGCAGGGTTACTGAAGGGGGGCGCGGCCGTGGGATCGCGAGCTCGGCGGAAGCTTCTTACGGCGGAAGAAGCGGAACTCTTTGAACTCGCGCAGGCTGCGGGGAGCGGCATTGACCCGGAAGTGTTTAAGTGAGTGATCGGCACCTGTGATATTGCAAGCTTGTGACCGTTGCTTTACTGGGAAGTAAATTAGATCGTAGATGCTAAAGGGTTTGATTTGTTTTCTTCTGTCAATAATAGCCTTGACCTCTCCTGAGGAGGTGGGCCGACCGTTCACTTTGAACATTTACGTTTTGCTTGCAATTATAGCCCTGGCCTGTTTAATAAAATGCCTTTAATAGGCCTAAAACAATTTAATATAGAGTTTGGAGATAATAAAACTGATTGGACTTGTATAGGGCCTAGCTAGTCATATGAGGGTGTTATTTAGTGAACGGAAAGTGAAGGTCATTTGGATGAACAGAATAACAGCTGGAGGGGACCTTGGAGGTCTTCCAGCTCGACCTGCTCAAGCAGGTGACTGTGGACGAATGCCTGGCTGGCCTCTTCTTCAAACCACCCACCACTTCCAAAGCCATTCCAGTGGTTAATTGTTCCCACTATCAAGAAATGTCTCCTTAGTTCAAAGTTAGTTTTTCCCTTGATTGCTTTTTATTCATTTCTACTTGTTTTGCCTTCTGGTGCTTTGGAAAATAGGCCGACCCTTCTTCGTGTGGCAGCCCGTCAAATAGTGGAACACTGCGGTCACATCACATCTGGTCTTTCTTTTCACTGGACCAGACACAGCCCATCCCTGCAACCGTTCTTCATATGCTTTCGCTTCCATCCCCCTAATTATCTACGTTGTTCTTTTTGGCACTCTTTCCAGAGTTCCAACATCTTTTTAAAATCTTATTCTCTTTACCCCTGAATTTCATTTTGTTAGTTAGGGGCCAGTGTTGTGGTGTGTTCTCTGCAAATTTGATGTTTCTCTTCTATCCCCTTATCTAAATCATTGATGAAGCTATTGCAGAGTACTGGGTCTAAGACAGAGACCTTGAGAGGTTGAACTATTTTTTCCTTTTGTGTGAAGACAGATGCAAAGAATGAATTAAGCAGCTCTGCTTTCTCCCTGCCACCCTTCGCTTCCTTGTCATTTTCTCCCATTAGTGAACTGTTGTTTCCTTGACTTTTTTCTTGTTTTTTACATGGCTGGAAGAACTTTAAAAAATATTTTTGACATTTATTGCTAGTCTTACTTCATTCTGAGCCTTAGCTTTCCTGACTACATCTTTGCAAATTTGAGCTATCTGCCTTAGTTATGTATCCTTCCTTCCATGTTTTATATTTACCTTTTTTGCCTTTTCAGTTTGTCAGAGTTCTTTATGCAACCATACAGGTTTCTTCCTGGATTTCTTATTTTTCAGCGATATTGTGCTGGACTGGGCTTTATAATAATATTTTTTAGAGTTTCCCAAGCTTCTTGAGTTGTTTTTCCTTTTAGAGTTTTCAGCCATGGAATCTTTCCCAAGCTCTAAGTTTGTTAAATTAGCTCTTTTAAGGTCTAAGACACTAGTTTGATTTTGTTCTATTGCTTGGGTTTGCATTATATTGAATTTCAATATGACACTGGAATTCATATTGTCATATGAAGTCATTCTCACCCAAACTTACTGCAACTTTGACTCCCTCTATCATCTCATCTCTGTTACTAAGAATTAAGTCCAGTATAACTGACCTTCTTATTCCCTCCCCTACCTTTTGGGTGACAAAGTTGTCAACTAGGTTCATAGGGAACTTGCTTGATCTCCCACGATGCACAGTTCCCGATGCACAGTTCGTCTCCCAGTTGATGTCAGGGTAGTTAAAGTCACCCATTACTATTGTATGTTTCCTACATACATTAGTTAACTGATTAGCAAAAAGGTCATCTATTTCTTCTGCTTGTTTGAGTGGCCTGTACTATGCATCTATGACAATGTCATTCTTTTTTCCTTTTATATTTTCTCTGATTCTCAGTGAATATTTTATCTTTTATATTGAATCTATATGTATAAATCACATCTGAGCTTTGGTAACAGATGGTGCTTGTCTTCATTATTGATGCAGTTATTTTATTCCACATATTTTAATGCAGATGATACCATTTTCAAATAACATCTGTTTCTAACATCTAAGTCACAAGAATCATGTATACATTTTCAGACAGAACTGATGATCTTATGCAATTACCTAGTTTAAAAATGTGATTCTGAAAGAGCATTTTTCTTGATTTTCCATTCTTTTTATATAGAATCTGCCTGAAAATGTATACTTAAATTGTAGAATGATAAAAAATGAATACAATATGCCATCTTGACACAAATATTAGTGCAGCATTGCAGATTCCAAAGAAAAAAGCAGTTTGAGGCACACAGGTGACGTCTGAGATCACATTAGTACTATGGAAGCAAAGGGTCAGTTTTGGGGAAAGAACTAATTTAAAGAGTTGAATGCTCCTATCTGTTCTGAAGCACCTTTGACCCTTTGTATCCAAAATAGTACACAGTATACATCAATTCAAGGATGAATACATATGAGTTTATGCAATAGATCCAAATAGGGCCTTCCATCTTTATCTTCTTGTTCACTCAATACAATGGTTTACAATATTAAAGATGCAGTGTTATGCTATCATGAAACAAAACAGTGATTTGGATACAAGTGATCTCTGAATATTTAGAATATGTTACTTATAAAGTCCCAACATCCTTGGATTCAACCATGAAAGTAAATCTGAAACACAAAGCACTAGTACTATGTTTCTTCTCCATTCCCACATTTTCAGAATCTGTAGCAACTGTAACACAAAACACAGACCTGAGGGTTCTTTTTAACATTTGTGTCACTAAATCATATAGTAAAGATTATGGATCTCTTTCTTCATGGTTCCAAAGTTTATATACCTCTTTGTTGAATTAGAGCTATTTTCTGCATTTACAACAGATTGAAAAAGTATTTTTGCTGCTTAAGTACTTCTGAATAAACAGAATGAAAATGCCAATCTTGACAGCAGAATTACATCTCTTTCAATTTGACTTTGAGTCACAGATTTAAAGCAAACATTTAAACTGCTTGTCTATATATATATAGATTATGGGAAACTAACTTCAGAGGATATTAAAAATTTGGGTGGAGGAAGATCTCAAATTTTTGAATTAATATGAAAGAATAATTCAAATGATTAGGGAGTTGAAAGATTTTTCATTAATATTCTCTTCCAAATCTTATCCTTCAAATAGGCTTGAAACCCTTGTCACATTATAATCACATCTCAAGCTAGGGAGATTCTCTGAAAGAATATAGCAGTTAAGGAGGAAAGGTCTGAGAAGATCCACACAGCTACCTTTCTGTGCAACCTTCTCATCTCAGAGTCAGCAAGAAATAATATTGCCCTAAATCCTTCTGCCCCTCCTGAGCCCCTTATTGCACACTCTGTGAGCGCTTGCTGTGCTGTACTCCTTTACAGCTTTAACATACCATATACAATATTTTAAGGGCTGTTCATATGAAATACCAATCATGCCCACCACCATGCCTTGTATGAAAAGCTTCCTCCAATTGGCATCCACAATGCTCTTGTTACTTTATACGTTGCATTTTTTTCTTTTTTCATTCATCATATCAGCTGATAAATTTTGTTATTTCTTATTTAGTGTTTAGTTGTTCAGTCTATGAATTTCTAGGTGGCAGCAAAGGGTTAGCATGTTGTACATATGCAGAACAGGCACTGAGTCCATGGATTGCATTGAAGGGCCAGACCCACAACAAATGCCCAAACAATTAAGTCTGAAATTTATTATTTTCATTGCTATTAATAATTTCTATTTATTTTTATATAGTTGCCCATCAAGTTATCATTTTATCCCACCCTTTATATATTTTGGTCAACTAAAGCAGTGAACATACATAATACTCCTGCCTTCTATTTTTCCTATAACAGCAACACTATAAGAAAGATTTTAGAGTGAAAATAATAACGGGCACAAAACCATCCAGCTGGCTTTCAAGCCTAAGGGAGGGCTAGAACTTCCAGTCTTCTGGTTTCTTTGCCAGCATCTTAACAAGGACACAAATGTGGCATCAAACATATCCATGACTGTAACATATCTCAGCCCCTGATCATGTTACTTCAAGTTTCCTCCTCCATGTGCAAGGATGTTCTTGAGAGGAATAAGAGTGAAGCACCACTTCTGAAAAAGAGCATGTAAAATCAATATGTGGATTGATAACAAAAAGCAGATACTGGCAAGACATATTGTTAGTGGCAGATTGCTTTGAGATACTTCAATGAGTTCTGCACTGCCATAATTGAAAGGAGGGGGGGATTTAGGATAGCATGTGAGAGGAGGTAATATAAACCAAATGTATACTTGTAGTGTTGTTTATGTTGGTAGAGGAAATGGCATTGCCTGGGAGGAATGCAAGGAGGAGGGGATGAACCTTTGATGTAAAGCTTATAAGGTTAAGTCCTTTGAAGAAGAGGAGTGAATGCTCCTCAAGATTGGAGAGCTCCCTCTCCTTTTCTACTTCCCTCTCTCCCTCTCCTCTCTTCCCCTTCTCATCATAAAATAAACACATATTAAACATTTCAGCAAGCATCAGTCGGGTGAGTCATATTTGGTATTTTCGCATGGAAGCTATTTTTCTAATACATTTAAATTCCTACTCCTACTCTTTTCTTTTTTCCAGCCATCAGTAAAAAAGGTTCCAAGTCTGAAAATATGTTGATTCTTCTTTCTCTTTCAGTCTTAGTGACAACCTATCCATTTCAGCACAGTCCAACATTTTTCTTATTTCTTCTGATGGAACATCTTCATTTTAAACAGTTCTGGTTTAAAGCTTATCTGTATTCCTAACATTTCCAGTAACCACTTATTAATTTTTTCCCCAATACTGTTCAACCTGTTTACACGTCCACCACATATGATAATACGTGCCTGTATTACATTTACATTTCCAACACTTATCTGATATCTCTTTAAACAATTTTGCCATTTTAAATGGTGTCATAAGCCATCTATAAAGCATCTTATATAAGTTTTCTTTTTTTGCAGTTGCTTTAGTCATTCCCAGATTTTTCTCCCACAAACTTTGTCATCTATCTATGTTTATAGGATGTCCAAAGTTTTTTGCCCATGTTATCATCGTTTCTTTTACTTGTTCATCTTCCATTTTCCTACTCAAAAGAAAGTTATACATTTTTTAAATTAGTTTCTCATCGTTTCTTAACATTAACTCATCCATTTCCATAAAGAAATTTTGAAATTCATTTTTAACATCCTTTTAATATTTTGTTTTCATTTGTAAATATGACCACCATGTAAGCTACATACCCTGATTTTCCAGTTCCTGTCTGAACTTCATATTCCCTTCTAAGTCTAAAATATATTTATATGTAAAAAAATTCCCATGTCCACCAAATTTGGATGTATAAATGCTTCCATTGTTGAAAGCCATACTGGAGTTTTTCTATAGATTTTTTGTTTTACCTTTTCCCATACCAAGTATAGCACATTTCTTACATAGTGATTTTGAAAATAATTATGAAATTTTTTCCATACCATAGAAAAGCATGCCAGCCTAGCGTCAGATCATGATCTTCCAAATATAACAGTCTTTTATTTCTAAGCATTATCCATTCTTTGACCCATGTTAATGCTGATGCTTGGTAATACAAGTTCCATTCTGGTAAATCTAAATCTCCATTGGTTTTGCTATCTTGTAACAGTTTCACATTTATTCTAGCTTTTTTTTAACCTTGCCATATATATTTTAATATTAAAGCTTTTAAGTCATCAAAGTATTTTTCCCCAGCTTTATAAAGGTATAGTCTGAAATAAAAATAATATTTTTGGCAATACATTCATTTTAATTGTAGCAATTCTTCGTAGAAGTGATAATTGTAGGCTTTTCCATCTTTCTAAGTATATCCTTATCTGACTCAGTAGTCTATCATGACTGTCTTCTTTCAAGGTGGAGCATCTCACTGTTATATACAATACCTCCCACCGACCGGTTCGTTCCCACAGAGAGAGCCTCCTCGGGGTGCCATCGGCCAGACAATGTCGGCTAGCAACCCCCAGGGGGAGAGCCTTCTCTGTGGCGGCTCCCACCCTCTGGAATGATCTCCCCCCAGAGATTAGAACTATTACAGACCTCTGTGCCTTCCGCCGGGCAGTAAAGATCCATCTATTTACCCTGGCCGGGCTGGCCTAATCTGCACCTCCTCCCTTGCCCTAATGTTATTAATTTTTAATTATTATTCGGTTTTTAAATTGGTTTTATATCTGAGACTAAAGCAGCCACTGTAATAATTGTTTTCATATGACTTTTAAGGTGTTGTTTTGTGTATTCTGTTATTATTGTTTTTATATGGCTGTACACCGCCCTGGGTCCCTTCGGGGAGAAGGGCGGTATAGAAATTTAAGTAATAAATAAATAAATAAATAAATAAGGTCACCCACTGGCTCTTTGTCAAAGATGGAACTATCACTCACAGTCTTCTGGGTTCTAGACTGATGCCTTAACCACTACACCACACAAAAAAAATTGATATTAAGTAAGATGGAGTCTATAGTGGTTGATTTATAATAGGCTTTCATTAATAAAAGCCAATACTTAATCATTAATAGCAACATTTACTGGATTGGAGTTCTCCCTCAGCCAATTATACATAATTTAATTGTTAAAAATTCAACTACACAACACAAATTAATTGAAGTTCTTGTTCTATTTCATTGATGCTTGTTGCTGTAGCACAACAGTACATTGGTTACATCCTGCATTAACACATTTAGTATAGATGGCCTGAAGCAGGGACACTGACCTTTTCTACAATGGTCTCTTATTTTTAACAAAGGCATTGGACGTATGTGGCCTCTGTGCCCTGATATGAATAACTCTACAGCCTGTCCCTTGCCTTGGGTATTCAATGTCCTTCAGTACAGGCAAGTTAGCTTTCCATGGGGCAGAATTTCCATATATGTCCAGTTCTCATTTGGAATAATGCACTCTTTAATCTTGTATATACAATCATTCAGTTTCAGAAAATTGCTTTGGGCAATTTGTTCTTTCTGTTTCTTTTTCCCAAATACATCATTGTTGCTTGTTTTTTTGTAAAAGAAAACCATTCGGTTTCATTAAAAGAATAAAAGTAAAGTATCACCTTGGCAAAGAAAATGGGTAATATAATGAAAGCTTTGGCTAACTTGTAAAAATATATTGGCCTGTGTAAATTATCTATTCTAATTGATGGCTGAAGAAAAGGTCCAATACAGTAGAAAATAACAACAGAGAAGTATTCTTTGCTCAGGGTCAATTCTTCTGAACTCGATCTGACCATTGTTCATACATTTCTGTCCCCATTTTAGGTAAGCCAGAACAATGGTCCTAGCCGTCTGCTATGCTGAATTGTATTTCAGAAAGGTATAGGCAAGAATGACAGAATGGAGTTAGGATACAAATTACAGTTTGCTCCTTTAGCTATTTCAAGATGAAATTCTAAAATTCTCTTTGTATCTCAGAATGCTTGGAACATTTGGGAGGGCTTCTGAGAATTTGATCCCAAAGAAATGTATACAAAAAGCCTGTTTTGAATGTTGATATTACATGCCCAGATGGTCCATTAATCTCTTTTTCAATATTGCATATTTAAGCTCACTTGATATGTGACTTACATATAGATACACTGATAACTGGCTACTGTTGTTTTACAGTATTTGATACGCAATTCTAATATCTTTGTGCAAAATATTCACACTGGGAACATATAACCTGGTTAAGCTTGTGTGAATAAAAACTGTTTCTACAGAATTTTCTACCTATATCAGTGATGGTGAACCTTTTAGAGACTGAGTGCCCAAACTGCAACCCAAAAGTCACTTATTTATTGCAAAGTGCCAGCACGGCAACATGCACCCCACTTAGCCATCAGTGATCCCCACCCCATGACCCCCTGCAGCCGTCGGTGTCCCCCGCAGCCATCATCACCCCAGCCTCCCCGCAGCCATTGACAACCCGCCACATCCTCATACCCCACCACAGGCCTCCCAGCAGCCTCTCCCAGTTTCTGCGACCCACTGTGACCTATACTCCCCTCCAATCTAGCTCCTCTTCTCTCTCACCTTCTCCACAGACTACATGCTGCATTTGAGCCGCCCGCCTTACCCCAGACAGGGGAGGAAAGGAAGCGCTCCCATTGGGCTGCTGGGCAGAGGGGCAAGTGATGTCAGAAATGTCTTAAGGCATGCGTGGAGAGGAGGGGAGTTCCATGTCCCTCTGGTTTTCTAGTAAGGAAATCTGTGCTGGGGTGATGGTGCATCAGAGAGCGCTCTGAGTGTCATCTCTGGCACAGTGCCATAGGTTCGCCACCACTGACCTATACTGTGCAGATAGTCCTCAACTTACAACAGTTTGTAATTCATAGTTACAACACTGCTTATGACTTATTACCATTTTTCACACTTATGACTGTTGCAACATCCCCATCGTCATGTGATCAAAATGTGCATGTTTGGCAACTGGGTCATATGTATGGTGGTTGCAGTGGCCATGTGATCACCTTTTGTAACCTTCTGACAAGCAAAGTCAACAAGAAAGTCAGATTCACTTAACAACTGTGTTACTAACTTAACAACTGCAGTGATTCACTTAACATCTCTGGCAAGAAAGGTCATAAAATGGGGCAAAACTTACTTAACAATGGTCTTGTTTAGCCAACAGAAATTTGTGGCTCAATTGTGGCCATACGTTTAGGACTACCTGCATGTTTTTTAAAAAAACAGAAAACCAAGCCTTTTGATTTAGAAATAGCACCTTCCCCAGGAAGAAGGGATTTTCATTTTCAGCACTGAAATATGTTAAATGACCATTCTATTTGAATGCACATCTGATTACAGATCACCAAGCAACTTTCATTGCAAATGTATCATGTTATTCAATGTTCAAAAGGAAATATTTTACCATTATATCAAATTCATGCTATTCAAAAGATTCTTTTTTTAAAAACATATTTTGCACATGCCTTTAGCTTTAGTCTTACTGCAAATAGAAAATTGCTAATAGTAAAAGTCATCTGCAGATGAAACACAGTCCATATATTAGTTTACAAAAACAGGATGTTTGAATTTTGTTAAACTAATCTATTTTCTACATAGAACTTTGCACCTGTACGTTTAATAAACATTAGTTACTGAACTTTCACCAGGAGACAGGAAATTCATTAAAAGGCTACTTCTTCATTTTTCTCCCCATCTTGTCAAGTTAAAAAAAAACAATGGTTTCAGTTCCACATCTCTTATTGTTTATTTCTTAGAGGAGGATCCATTTGATAAAAACAAAAACTTTCATATGTCCCACTAGGGAATCCAGTGCATTTTAACTATTTACATTGATGCTATTAGACTGAATGCTATTTATAATCTATTGATTTCTCCTTGGAAAATTATTAAATGAAATAAAAAAATAAAATAAATGAGTATTTATTTATTAAATCAAAATTTATTTTCATTCCTGAAAAAATAAAAATAGAACCTAAGAGCAGCTCAGTGCTTTATTTGAACATCTACTCACAGAAAAGACAACCATAAGTTGGGAATGGTAGGGAGCAGGAAACATGAAGCATCTTTGCCATTTTGATCTTTAGTAAATTGATATTTTAGACCAGTATATTATGAACAGTCAAGCCCCATCTCCCATAATAGCTATTTTGCTTGAGCATTCATAATATGCTATCATACTTTCAAATATACCTACCAATCCAAAAATGTACATTGTATGTGATTGATAACCTATTTCATATACTTAATATGACTGAGGTATTATACATACCAAGTACATTAATATGAATATATACTATTATATTCATTACATGGAACATTTGCTTTCATCATCTATTAATATACAGAAAAGGGACAAACCTATCTTTAATGAAAACCCAAATACTGATATTATACTGAAAATGTTATTTCCCCTTGAACTTTGTCAAACTGGTTATAATACTAACAAATGTATTCTTTTATTAAATTACTAGCTGACCCGGCCACGCGTTGCCGTGGCTCAGTTTGTGGCTTTTGGAAGTGCCTGGACCGGAGATGGA
>JANHFO010007276.1:15913-32135 GCA_032468095.1 Pareas carinatus
TATGTGTATGTGTATGTGTATGTGTATGTGTATGTGTATGTGTATGTGTATGTGTATGTGTATGTGTATATGTATATCCCCTCAAATTATATAGCAATATTACATTGTAAGAACAATAGCCATATATAAAGTGAATCAGGCAAATTAAAAACAACAAAGCAAAACAAGCTTTATTGTTTCTAAATTTTAGCAATTATTACCTGATGCTATTTTAGATCTCGTAATAGAGATATTCAATGAATATGCCAACTTCACAAATATTATGGATCATTCTGCTGAAAAAAAGACTACAGCTGTATGAGAAAAAAATCATATTTTTTATTAACATTACTTTCAGTCCTGAGTAACATTAAGTTTCAGATTCAAATTTTGAGCCTCTGTTACAGGTCTTTGGAAATTAACTAAGTGGAACAAAGCAAAGTGAAAAAGATTGACAATTGTTTTCATTTAGAACTTCACACCTCTTTATTGTGCCTCCAAAACTGTGCATCAGTAAAGATGATTCTTTAGAGTTTATGGTTTAAGATTTTCAAACCAAACTTCTCATCAAAAGCACCTAAGCAAATCTAGAAGTTAGGGAATCAAATAGTTTTCAACAAATGGGAAGCAGAGAGAAAGAATTATGGGTATATCTTTGAGAGTCCTGAAAAACCAGATTAGGGACAGATCATCATGGAGAAAATCATTATGGTCATTAAGCATTGACACTGACTTGATGACAGATAATCAATCATTCGCTCTCACAATGGTGTGAGTGTGTTACCAGCAAGATGACTCAGTTCTGCCCTACATCAAAATATTCACTGTAGTTAACTTATAAACCCTCTATATTATAGGGCCTGATTATCTGTGGGATCGCCCAACTCCAGTTATTTTTGGCCCCTGCAATATTCTAACAGAATGGGTATGCTCCAGATCTACTCAATTCAACGTCATCACGTAGGATCAAGTAAGTGTGTCCTTTTTATTCAATTCCCACTCTCTGGACCAGTGTCCCTCAGAGTTACAAATTTCCCTCAAATTTCCTGCAGTTCCTTAAGGCTTGGCATTAGTTCTAACTGACTGTGGCAATTCCAGTGGCTTTCAGCACACTGGATGTTGTACCAAAAATAATTAGACAGTACTTAAAAATATGTGCATTGACAAAATCTGCACCTGTCAATTACACAAGGTCACACGGTTTGGATGCACACATCTACTGCGCCAATACATTATGACATCCTAGGTTCTTGGGTAGGACTCAATATGTATGAAGGCCAGCAAGCAAGCAAGCAAGCAAGCTGTTCTGTCCCGTGCGCTCAGTTGGACCTGGAGGGAGGTCAGGAGTCACGTGTCGCCCTGCCTGGGTTGCGGGACTACACCGGGGCATCCCGCAAGGCGTTCAGGAGTAGCGGGCGGGCCGGCTGCGCTGCTGTGTGACCAGAGCAAGATGTGTGTGTGTCGGGACCCCCTTGGCTGGAGACAGCAGCGGTGGCCCGAAACGCTGAGCCCAGGTCCAAGGGCTGGGGCCAAAGCCAGAGACCAAAGGCAAAGTGCAAAAATCCTAGACGAGTCCAAAAACTGGAGACAAAAGTTCGGAGTCCAAGGCAAACTCAAAAGCCGAAATCAAAGTCCAGAAGGCCAATGCAAATTCCAAAGCCGAAGTCAAAGCCCAGAAATCCAAGGCAAATTTCAAAGCCGAAGTCAAAGTCCAGAAATCCAAGGCAAATTCCAAGGTCGAAGTCAAAGTCCAGAAATCCAAGGCAAACTCCAAAAGCTCAGGCTGGATCCAGGAATATTGTTGCCAAAGCTGGCTACTGCAGGCAGCCAGCTGTTTTTTAAAGTCCCGCTGTGGGCGGTGGTCATCTGCCCCGCCCCCACCTGCGACCAATCATCGGCGTCTGCTGTTCCCGCGCTGCCTGCCTGCACAGGTGCCATCTATGGCGCACGTCGATGAGAGGATCCACAGCTGACTCCTCTTCCGCTTCGTTGTGCCTGGTTGCTGGCTCCTCTGCACCTGCGTCCGGCGTGTTGGGAGCCGGCACACCCAAAGGTAACGCTCCAGGACCATCTGCACCTGCATGCGATATCTGGAGCTGACAAGTTCACGGGCGTCATCTCTGGGCTGTCTGCGCATGCGTGGGATGGCCCGGGGACTGTCAGGCCTATTGCCTGCGGTACCGCTGCAGAGGCGGGTGCCTGGACCACCTCCTCCTCATTCTCCGATAAACCCGAGTCCCCCCTGGTGTCCACGGGCTTGGTCGGGGGCTGGGACACAACACAAGCAAGCAAGCAAGCAAGCAAGCAAATAAAATGTTTAATTGCAGACAGCCACAAAACGTAAAACAATTTTATTACTTTTATCTTTGCTGTATTTTGATATATGTGGACTGGTTCATATTTTATTGTGGGCTGCTGAATTAATTGCTTCAAAAATTAATTTGCTGATATTGTTGGATATATTTTATTGATTGGTTTCTTGCCTATCTTCATATACTTATGTATCGGAAGAATTATACCAGATAAAACCTCAGTATGTCATAATATGACTGCTGATCTAGCCTATCAACTGCTTCAAGCACAATTTGTTTGTGAGCAAAGGGTGACATGAATAATTTACTGAACTGTGACCTCTGTATGTTGCTTTTGAATATCAGCTACAGAGGCATGATGACAGGAAGGAAATACATTGCTCTTATCCTCAAAGATTTCTAACTAGCCAAAAGGAAATAGAACAGGGCAAGTCCATCTCTCTCTTTACTTTCTTTTTATGTAAAACATGCATAAAGATTTGAAAGTTCGAGTACAGTATTTTTTATAACAGATTAAGAAAAATGTATAAATCCTTCTCTCTATTTTATTATTTTTCATCATTAATCCATTTGCAAATCCTATATGGAGAAAAGGCATTATTTTGGTAATGACATTTGCATGAAGAGTATATAGAATTGCAGTGATATTTGACCCTGATGGGTTCTGGAATTAATAAGAATGTTGGAGGTTCCACTTCAGCTGATGGTTCAATGTCTTCACATAACAAGACGGACCTTTTCACTATCCTCTGGTCTCTTATAACTCTGATTGCACCTCTCATGATGATTGCAATTTCCTATCTATTTCTTGCTTTGATAATCCATCTAATTATGCCTGATTTTCATTTGGCTGCCAAATCATCAGACATCCAATATATTCTCCCCAATACTTAATTCTTGGATTTCAAAATGTCTGATTATCATAACTTCCTTTTTTTGTAAATAATTTTTTAAATTGTCAATATTAAACGAACATACACAGAGAAAAAGAAAAAAGACTGAAAGAAAAAGAAAAAATGTAATCATGTGAGACAGGTAATTCATTTTGTTACAGAATCATACCAATCTATGAAACATTACATATCAGGAAAAGAACAATAAAAACACCACAAAATATATAATCTAATCCTCTCCACCTTTCATTATTTAAATTTCTATCCCAACTACTTATTCTCAATTTTAGCCATCTTGTTTTCCTCTTTCTTTTCCTTTCTCTTCTCTGCTGTTCTTCTTCTACCTCCTGTTCCTCTTCTTCTTCTTGCACCCTCATTCATCTTAACTTAATTTACATCCAGTCTCTCTTTCAAATTAGAAATCTAATCTTTCTAAATCATACTTTTTACATCTTTTCTGTGTTCACAACATTTAAATATTAAGGTTAATTGTTATCTAAAATTTCCTTTTTTCAAATTTATCACTTTAAAGGTTTTCTCAATCCCCAATTACCATTTTATACATTTCTTAATTTAATTTCTAATTTTACATAGATAAACCGGACTTCCGGTTTCAGTTTCTCCTGACAAGGATGAGGCTGCCAGGGTTCTGGCTGCCAGAGTCCTTCTTTTCCCTGTTTCAGGGGCACACGAGTGCCCAAGGCTGCCCTGGAGGGGCAGCTGAAGAGGGAGGCTGTGTGGGGAGCTTAATCCACACAACTCTTTTTCTCTGTTGGAAGAAAAGGGCGTTGGTGAAAGCGGCACCACTAGGGAGAGACCTGGAACAGTATGAAACGAATATCGACGGAAGCAAAAAGATTGTCTGGTGAGGATAAGCAAAACTTATGATTATACTCTATAAAAGAAAATTTTATTGGCCTGCTTGAGAAAGAAAAATTGATGAATTATTCCCAAAAAATACTTTTAAAAAGGTGACTGAAATCTACAGGGGAGTGAAATGATGAAGGAAGGCTTAAAGAGACTTAAAATGGAGGACGTCCGGAAGGTGATGAACTTCTAATTTCTTCTATTTGTGAATTTTTTTATGGATTAATTGAGATAAATATAAAAGATTTAAAGACTGTTTGATTTAGACTTTAATTGAAATGAGGGATGGCGTTAAGGAAGATTGATGGTGCTTTGCAAAAAAGCGTGATTATCTCAACTTCCATCAGCTACTTGAGGAATCACTGCTGATTTCTTGATATAGCTATTAAAATTTCCATTGCATCTGTGGACTGCTATCAAAATGTCTAAATTATGGGAAGCATGTCAAAATTATTCAGATTATGCATATTCAGTCAGTTATTATGAAAAATGACAAGAACACCCTTGCCAAAGGATTGTATTTCAGGTACATAATCCTCTTCTCATATTAACTTCATACCAGTTCTTCGAGTAGGTTAGGCTAAAAGATAATACTGGCTTCTGAATGTCAAAACTGAGTTGAGTTTTGAACGCACATACACAAATCAGATCTGACAATCTGCTCTTATTTTCTCTATCCTTCTGTCTGCTCAGTTTGCATTCAGAATTATGGAATATGTAATCCTATTTTATGTGATTTTGAGTTTTGAGAATTCCAGTTATCACACTGAGTCTTATTGTATACTAATATTCATTTTACTTTATATCAATTGCAATTAAATATCAAATTTAGGATCCTATTTTCTGACTATGAATGAAGTTGGAAGTGCCAAAATATTCACAGTGATGGGTAAAATATTAACATGTTAACCTTTCACATATTCCTCACTGGATCTGCAAAACAATTTTGTAAGAAAGGTTGGTGATGGCCAACGGGTAAATACCATAGATGAGTGGGAATCTGTAGCAAAGTCTCCTGGTTCTGGCACACTTAAAACACTTGGCAATATATAGTTCTTAATGCTATTTCTACTTCTCTACTCAAATATTTTCTAAACTGCTTTCTTCTTTTCTACAGCCATCATCTATCCCCATGGTAGGTGTAAGCTGCACAGCATTATAAATCCTACTAGCATGTTCAAAATAATGTTTGCAATTGTCTGAAAAATGTTTTGTCTTGGGTCTCAGCCATGCCATTTGGGGCTGGCAATAAGTGATTTTTTTCTATTTCTGACACTTGCAACAGGCCAGAATTTGTAATTACATCTAGTATACAAATAGCAACTGCTTACATATAGCCCCACAGTGCTTTATTATACTCATTGAGTGGTTTACAATGTCAGCATATTCCCCCAACAATCTGGGTTCTCATTTTACAGAACTCAGAAGGATGGAAGGCTGAGTCAACCTTGAACCCGTCCAAATTGAACTACTGGCAGTGGGCCGAATTAGCCTGCAATACTGCATTCTAACCACTGTACCACCATGGCTCCTGTTATCATCAATGATAGATAAATGACTAATTTAATGACAAATGGACTGCATCATAATTAGAAATACTGTGTTTTGTTACAATATAGCCTGGCTTGGTGGTTTTTCAACAGTTTTGTTGTAGCTTTTGGCTTCATCATTGCAAAACCTTGCATATTGTCCCCAAGTCAAAAACAAGGTGATCTTGATAAGAAAAATGGTCTCCAGAAAAGAACTTTTTCACCATTCTATCTTGCATGCCTACATTTATTCTTGTCTACTTGTTTAAATTTATGTAGAGAATACCCTGGTCTCTTAGACAATCTCACAAGTACTCATTAAGTTATTTTTATTAAATACAATGTCCTGAATAAAAATACAACAGATTCCACTGCCACTCAATTAATCAGATTTACCTAACTATTAGCAATTGGATTATTCCCAGCCACCTTCTCCTTACTCTCTGAACATGTACGCTACATTAGAGAGACTTTGTGGTTTAAAATATGACAGATTGCAGTCCTATAGTCACCTGCAGGAAAATAAGTTGCATTGAATTTAATAGGGTCTACCTCTGAATTGACATGCATATAGTTCTTCTATGCTGTCTGAAGATTTTTGTTTTCATTGTTGTAAACTTATCAAACAATGTTTTGTGCAACCACCTCTCAGCTTTGTTATTTCCCTGTTACACAGGAGTGCACATTAGAGTATCCATTCTGGGTACTGCACATGGTCAATTAAAAGATCATTTCAGAGAAAGTTCTTATTTGTAAATGGGATTCAGGTCTGGTTGTATTTTAATATATGCAACACATACTATTGATAGGTTTATTTCACTGCAAGAAGAAATAAACCAATTTCCACCTAGATACTGCAGGAATATATTGGAAGCTCCATAATTCAATTTAGTGTATGATCTGAGTACTCTTTTCTTTGTTTTGTTCTTATACATACAGGCAGTCCTTGACTTATGACATTTAGTGACTCTTTAAGGTTACAACAACACTGAAAAAAGTGACTTGGGACTGTTTTTTACACTTACGATCATTGTAGCATCTCCATGGTCATATGATCAAAATTCAAATGCTAGACTCATATTTATGATGATTACAGTCATGTGATCACCTTTCTGACAAGCAAAATCAATGGGGAAGCCAGATTCACTTAACAACCATCTTACTAACTTGACAACTGCAATGATTCACTCAACAACTGTGGGAAGAAAGGTTGTAAAATAGGGCAGAATTTACTTAACAGCTGTCTTGCTAAGCAATGAAATTTTGGACTCAATTGTGGTTGTAAGTTGAGGATTGCCTATATAACACTTTGCTCTTTTACTTCAGAGTGTAGGGTTAATACCATTAGCCACAGCAGGAAATTCTGTTGTCAGATAGAGACCAGATTGGCTCTTGTTGTTCTAGATGACTTAGTTAACTTCCTTCCAATGATTTACTTAACCACAATTGCTATCTGTATGATAATCCTCTCTCCTGTGACAATCTACCATTTTCCCCCACAGCATCACCTGGTGAGGTGGGTTGAGCTAAAAGAGAATGACTGGCTCAAAGTCACCCAGTGAGTTTCTATGACTGAGGGTGAATCTGGATCTCCCTAATGCCAATCTACACCTTAATATTATACCACCCTGGTTCTACACTTGACAGTTCAGGGGAAAATACTGGTATCCACCTTTCTTTTCTGAGAAATAAACATAAGAAATACTTGCCATTGGCCAGGGATGAATCTTTTTTAATTCTAGGTCTGAGATAGCATAGAACACGATTATAGAACAAACTGGTTTAAATGAGTTTTCATCATCAATCCATTATAATATTATGACTGACTGAAACTCTTCATGGTCTTCCAATTCTATGAAAATAACTATATCCTTCTGCATAGAAAAAGTCTGCTCCATCAATGCACTACAGTCCCTCCTAGTATGAAGACATATGTTGTTCAGTCTAGGCTGAAATGACATTCAAGATACATGACTAAAAGTCTGGGACCAAGCTGTTCTCACATGGATTAAGCTCAGTAACTCACTGTCATTTAAACTGTTATTTTTATATAGGAATCTCCTTTTTCAGTTCTTTGGCTTGTGCTTAATAGGTCTCATAGAGCTGTCTTTCATTCTTTTCTACAGGGATTGATCTTGAAATCTTCTTTGTAGACTTTTGTAATTTCTCATTGAGTTATTCCAAAATTGATTACTGATGAAAATATTCTTTATTTTGTATTCATTTTATTTGGCTTGAATCAAGCTTAATTTATGCTGAATAGCAAATACTGTATATAATATTCCAATATGGATATTCCAGCCTTTATACTACAAAATATTAGAATTAGGTAAGCACTAATCACTAAGCGTGAAAGTCATCATCTTTAGGTTGGACTGGGATCTGAGAAATTCTGCTTCAAATCCCCACTTGATCACTGAGATCGCTTTGGGACTGACTTTGAGTCAATAAAGAGCAAATCAATTCATCACTTTGTTGTGTGGATATAACAAAGGCAGGTTCCATGTATTCTGCTTGATGCTCTCAAAGCAAACATACAGTAAATATAATAGTAGTAATAATAATAATGTCACTAAATACAATGATACTAACAAATCACAGTGAAATCCTACTTGCCTCTGAGAAACAAAAATAACTGGTTACCTGTAAATATGCTATCTTTGAGAAGTCATCTTCATATCCATACATATGGGTTTTTGCCCCTGTGCAATAATTCAACGCATGGAATTTTAGCAAGTACACAAAGTGAAGCGTGGATTTGATTGAAGTCTACAGTAACATGCCAGACAAATGACATACTTCATGTAAACCCCAAATGTTGCTCCCCCCCTGCACAATATCATCTGAATAATAAAGGAAAGTCTATTCTTTGACTATTTCAACTGATGGAAGAAAAAAACTGATATCATCTTTGTCTGAGGAATGCTAATCCTGATGTACCAGAACTACAATCATATCAAAAGCTGGTTGAGGAACTGAAGATGACATGAATGTTAAAGACTAAAAGACAGTAGGAGGATCTTTGTTGCATAGCAAAATTCATCTTTAATTGAGCAAGTTATGATTGCTGATACAGGATAGTATTGTAGTTCAATCTGCCTGTGATGAGTGGAGTCCACACAGTAGTAGTAACCATGGTACATAGGTTTTCAAACTTTTTCAAGCTGTGGGTCCCAAAACATGTCACTGTTACATAGCAGACCCCATTCTCACAAATTCAACTAATTACTAATCAACAATTCATGTATATTACTTTTCTCAAATTTGCTTGCTTTTGGATTCAGAAAGACTATCTGTTCAAGTTGAAAAGAACACTTGAATTGAGGTATGGTCCCAAAATCAAACTTTAATATTGAGTGACCTCCCAGAGGGTAGCAGAACCAAAATCTTTTACTGGGTTAAATTGTCAATTGAACAGATGATTGTTTCTTCCGTTTCTCCCAATGGACATTGCTGGACTAGACACAGCTGAAAGTCCTGAATGGCAGATATTCTGAGAGGATGGGTTTTTTTGCCACTAAAGCCATGAAGGCATCTGCAATACTACATTCTTCTAGAGCACTGTTTCTTAGCCTCAGCAACTTTAAGATGTATGACGTCCAACTCCCAGAATTCCTCAGCCAGCATGCAAACCAAAAAGTTAGAGAAGTAATTGCAACAGGCCTATTTCATGAGTGTCTACTAGTGTGGACAATATTACCCATTACCAAGTCAAAGGTATTATTTACAATTTGTTATTGGACACAAGACATATATTATGAGAACTCCTATATCTCCTAAAGGAAGCTTTTAAGATCATAACAGTACAAAATAATCAAATGGCATCACTTGTCTCAAATAAAAGCTGGCATTGAGCAAACTAAGGTATTACCTGGTGGCACAGTGGTTAGAATGCTATATCGCAGGCAAAACTCTGTCCATAGCCTGGAGTTCGATCCTGATAGAGTTCAAGGTTAACTCAGCCTTCCATCCTTCCGAGGTTGGTAAAATGAGGGCCCAGGTTGCTGGGGTCAATATCCTGATGCTCAGACAGTGTTTTAATACTGTATACTATATATTGTGGAACAGTATATAAGTCTGCTATTGCTATTAGCTGCTATGGTTGAAAGAGAGCTCAAAAGAGCATGCAACATGCTACTGGATGGATGAAACCTTATGTCCTGGAACATCTTGATTGAATTACTGCATATGTACAGAAATGGCAGATTCTGGCTCAATATGAATCACAGAGATCATAGTAAAGGAAAGGTGATTGTTTATATTTTATTATTTTGTTCATATTTTGCAAATGTGGTGCATCCTTATGTTCCCCTGAGTGTTCACTAATCACACTCATTAGCAGACATCTGAGAATAGCATTTATACTTGCATTTCCTTATTGCACCTGCACAAAGAAGATATCATTAAAGAGCATTTTGTGCACAGACATAATGCATATATTATGCATTTTTGCAGCTCTCATTTTCATTTACTTGCATGTCATTGTGCATGACTGGATCAGGAGGTTTACCTTAAATGCAAGCAGCTATAATCAATCCTTGAGCAAAGCAACAGAAATACTAGTATGAATCAAACTGTACACAGAGTTATCAGCAAATTCCAAAATAGCTAAAATAATTGTTTAGGCACCACTGTCACAGAAATCACTGTGGCTGTCTCGATGGTTGAAGAAGTTTCTAGATACATTCAAACAGATTCCATGTATTTGGCTTAAATTTGGAAGACTAGTTCATTTTAAACAGATTAGCGGGCAAACACTACTGACCCAGAGATTCCTCATTTAGTGCCATCCCCTATTGGAGATTGGCAACTGTTAATGCTATTTTTTATCCACTGCTGATTTGCTCCGAAAAATATAGCATGACAGTTTTCCATTTCCTGCTCTACTTTACATTGCCAGATGGATATATATATAATCCCTGCCACTCTATATGACGCTACAGCTGTTTTATTCAGTTCCACCTATAGTTGCTGCTGATAGCAAAGCACCCCAAATAAGCAGAAGAATGCTTAGTTACTGGAAGCATTATTTACCAAATTCCCAAACTGTCTTTGAAAATAACTACTATTTTTGCAAAGAGTGGTATTTCCCACATATCTGAGGTTAGATGTTACCATTACCATATGTGGCTGTTTATTTGACAAGCTTTATATCCATTCTATCTAATGGCCATTCCACATCCTAAAACACAACTCCAGGACAGACACTCTACACAAAGAAATGGCTCTCTGACATATATTCAATATACACTGAGTTCATTGTGTGTTGTTTCCCAATCAGATGGAAATTTAGCTTCTTTCTGGCTTTGCAGTCTGAATTACAAATCTAACCCTCAGCAAAAAAAAAAACCTATTTCAGCTTGGTTTTTTCAGCTTGGTTTTCAGCTTCTCCCATTCCACTCAATGTTCAGTCCAGGAAAGAAATGATTTATAATTGTTATTTCATATGCTGGAAGTTTTCATGAAACAGAAACTGTCCCATTTCTAATGTGGTGCATCTTTCTTCCACTTTATTTTCCCTAATGAGCAAAAACTGTATTGTCTTTAAAATCTGCAGTAAATCACTATTGCTACTTGATGGAGAAATTCATATAGCATGCAGTCAATTCATATACATACACATATATGCTTGTGTGTATATATATATACAAACATAAAAACATAAGCACTGCACTACTGGATCAGATTCCTGGCCCATCTAGTTCAACCAGCTGCATAAGGAAGTCCACTATGCCCCCAGCAGAAGGCCTTTAGAGACAGTCACATCATCATGAAAGCTAATGACCATCGATCCCCATGATTTCATAAACTGGCCAAGTCATTTTTTGAAATGAGCCAAGTCAGCATCGCATATTACGATAGCCAGTTCCAAAGCTGAATTGTGCATTGGGTAAAACAACACAAACAAACGAAAGTATTGTCTGCCCTGATTTTTCTAGGATACAATTTCACTGGATGACTTCTTGTTCTAGAATTTTTAGATGAAATTTCCTCATCAGGCAACTCCTGAGTCTGATTCTATTAGTTTGAGCAGTTAAAGTTTTTGGGACCCAAGTCTGTATGAGCATGCATGCATATCTGTTTACTATTAAGAGGCATTATGAATATGCCTCCAAGTCCCTGCATTCAACTTGATTATTTCATCTCTGTGCAATAGCAGGACAGATATCAGTGGATATCAGCAAATCTGTTTCTAATGTTCTGTTGGTTTAGGGTGGTACATACATTGTTTGGAACTGATATTTCTTCATTCCTACCCTCTACTCTAAATTTGCAACATGCTTGCCATGACTGTTTAGGAAGGTGTCAAAACACAGAGATGTTACCCTTCACTATATCAATAGACATTCCAGAGATTTTCTATTCAGGTTTTGGTGCTGTATGCCCCAATCTTGGATTGCATCCAAGAAGATGGGTTGACATTTCTGATTATTAATCCCCTCCCTACTATTAAGTCTCTCTCAAAGAGAAATGTTGCTAATCGCATGGAAAGTGGCAACATTTTCCTTTTGGGAAGTGGTGCGTGAAAGGAATTTTTTGCTCATTCACAATCTGTGAAAACTCTGTGGCTGGGATATGCACTATTGGCATGTTTGGAGGCAGCAATGGTGAACACTGTTAGGTTGATATTCTGTGCTAGCTTTGGATTATAAATGCAAAGTAGTTCTCATAATACACCTTCCTGTTGACCAAGCATTTTGATCCGACAATGAAAATAATAATAAAACCAGGAATCACTTTTGATTGTGGCAGAGTGTAATTGAAATCACTCAACCAGGCTTGAGGCAGTTGCTGTTCAGACAGTTTATAATCACCTTTCATAATAATAATCACTTGTAGTCTCCAGTATGCATATTCTCAAGTTTATGTGGGTCTGCAATGTTTGCAAAAAAAATAATAATCAACATCTAATTATAGCTTCCCTTTTCTGACCAGATGATCAAGAGATGGCCTAGCCAATTGATGCTTTCCGTTCTGCCCTTAGCTTTACACAGTAATAAAACAACCTTTTCCTCTGTGAAAGTAAATTTTAAACAGTGCTCTTCTGGTGGCAGTTTGATATTTATTATTTATTTATTTATTTATTTAATTTCTATATCACCCTTCTCTGTGAAATGGACTCAGGGTGGTGTACAGTCACATTAAAACAACAAAAAATACAGAAATTAAGAACAATTTAAAACTAAATATTAGTGAAGCCTGATAATTTTAAATAAACCAGATTCATAAAACCAATTTAGACCAGATAAAAATATTCTAAAAACTGGGGCGGGGAGGTGGGAACTAGGCCAGGCCAGCATGAATGAATAAATGGGTTTTCAGAGCACGACGGAAAGCACAAAAGTCAGTTATTGTACGTATCTCTGGGGGGAGATCGTTCCAGAGGGTGGGAGCCGCCACAGAGAAGGCTCTTCCCCTGGGGGTCGCCAGCCGACATTGTCTAGCTGACGGCACCCAGAGGAGGCCCTTTCTGTGAGAGCGAACAGGTCAGTGGGAGGTATCTGCCTGTAGAATGCGGTTCTGTAAGTAACTAGGTCCTATGCCATGGCAGCCAGTGCAGCTTGCACAGGAGAGGAGTCACATGGGAGCACCCCCTCGCTCCCATAATCCCCCGCGCGGCTGCATTCTGGACTACCTGGAGTCTCCAGGTGCATATCAAGGGGAGCTCCATGTAGAGAGTATTACAGTAGTCCAGGCAGGAAATGACTAAGGCTTGAGTGACCATCCGCAAGAAGTCCCGATCTAGAAAGGGTCGCGGATCAGGTGAACCTGATAAATGGTCCCCCTGGCAACGGCTGCCATATTGTCCTCCAAAAACAGCCGTACATCCAGGAGGATGCCCAGGTTGTGGATCCTTTCTGTGGGGATCAATGTCTCGCCCCCAATAGCCAGCGATAGAGTCAACTGGCTATATCGAAATACTGGTAGCCACAGCCACTCAGTCTTGGAGGTGTTGAGCTTGAGTCTATTCCTCCCCATCCAGATCCGCACAGCTTCAAGGCACTGGGACATCATTTTGATAGCATCGTTGAGATGTCCTGGGGTGGAGATGTACAGCTGAGTGCCATCAGAGTACTGATGGAACTCCACCCCAAAACCACGGATGATCACACCTAGCGGTTTCACATAAATGTTGAACAAGAGGGGTGAGAGGATCGACCCCTCCGGCACCCCACATCTGAGGCGCCAGGTGTTGACCTCTGCCCCCCCATCAACACTGTCTGTAACCCGTCAGAGAGGTAGGAGGAGAACCACCGCAAAATGGTGCCTCCCACTCCCAACCCCCCCCGCAACTGGCACAGCAGGACACCATGGTCGATGGAATCAAAAGCCGCTGAGAGTTCTAATAGGACCAGGATAGAGGAACATTCCCTATCCCAGTCCCTCCAGAGATCATCCACCAATGTGACCAATGCCGTTTCCGTACTGTAACCAGGCCTGAAGCCGGATGGGAGCAGATCCAAATAGACAGATTCCTCCTGGTGCCGGGTAAGCTGATACGCTTCCCCGGCACCTGGATGGTATTAGGGTTTTTAACATGATACTAAGATTCATCTGTTATGCTAGAATATCAGTATTTGGAAGATATGACAAATCAGGCATGCCTTCCAATAAATGCTAAATCCATCCAATTGGGGCAAGGGAAAGCAAGCTGAAATGCTGTTATTACTGTAGCAACATTAATCATCTGCAAATCACAATTCCACATTTGCAAAATATTTGATTGCAAAAATAGGACCAGCTAGAACGCAGCGGAATAGAACTATATTATTTGATAGCCTAGGGGTGAGAGGAAGAGTTGATAGCTGATAGAATCTGTATGTCCATCTAGAAGTTCCCATAAATTTGTTAGTGATTGTACAGTACAAATATGTGCATAGATCTGAAAAAAGTAAAGATAACTAGGAAAGCTCCCAAATTAATTTAAATGTACAGAGTTAGGAAATGGACAGATTACGTTTCTTAAAATATTCTAAATGACAGACAGTACTGTTTTGTTTCCTATACAACTTTGTTACAAGAGTACACAACGCATTTTTGCAAAAACATCCAATGTGATTCAACATAGTCACTCATTATTTCTCTATTCTGCTTTTCTTCTTATAAAGCATGACAGGAAGATGGATGATAAACTAGCATTCTGGTTTTCAAGATGAAGTTCTTCTGTCTTTTTTAATGGCAAAGAATTCAAATGCAGTCAAAAGCAATGTACCCAGGAGCAATTCTCTCCTGATGAGCTTTTATGTAAAACAGGTTTTAGCATCACTGAACTGGAAGATCTCAGTTAGTTTATGCCCCCAAATATCCGAGTAAGTCTGAGAGGTCCGCTTGCAGAGGGAATTGAGTCACAAACACACAGCAGATGCTTTAAGAGTAAAGTGAAAAGTTATAACAGTACTCAGTGTGCAGAAGAGAATTTTTTTAAAAAAGAAAGTCTGCAATTTTCAACATCTATTGTGAGAGATTTCAGTGCAAGCAGAAATATCTGACCTGTTTCAAGGGGCCAGGAAGAGCCACAATGTATGTTGAGAGGCAAAAATATTTTATAGCTCTTTTCCATTTGAGAATGAAGAAATGGAGTGTCTTTTCTTTTGCATCCAGTCTTTTTTCCTCCTGCCCTTGCACTGTTGTAGGAGACAGGCTTCAGTGAATATTTCATAGCTGTTTTGTTAACTGATTCTGTTTTAAAAAAGTACTAAATAGCACTAGCATTTAGCAATAGCACTTAGATTTATATACTGCTTCATAGTGCCTTACAGTCCTCTCTAAGCAGTTTATAGAGTCAGCATATTGCCCTCAACAATCTGGATTCTCATTTTACTGATCTCGGAAGGCTGAGTCAACCTTGAGCCAATCAGGATTGAACTGCTGGAAGTTGGCAGAGTTAGTCTGAAATATTGCATTCTAAGCACTATGCCACCACAACTCTTTATTATATGATAATATCCAAAACTTTTTCTGGTGATGGATAGATAAAATATCCAAATTTCTACCAAGCTAATTAGTGAATGGGCTTCAGTTCCTATTTTGAGGAAGGGCACTACCAGCTGCCAAGATTATGTCACAAAATCTAGACTTACAAAAATCTAGATATTTATTTTTTTATTTGTCAAAACTTTTATACCGCCCTTCTCCTCGAAGGTACCCAGATTAAAAATAGCAAGAAAAACATATAACACATATAAAATTACTAAAAAATATATACAGGCATAGCTGAATTTAAAATCACAATTTAAAACCAATTTATAATGAAAAAATAATTTAAAATAGAAATATACAGTTAGGATAAAATTAATAGCGGTTAGTAAGCGGAAGGAAGGTGTGGTTAGGCCAGACCGGCCTGGGTGAATAGATGCATTTTTATAGTGTGGCGGAAGACACGGAGATCCGAGATAAGACGAATCTCTGGGGGAAGATCATTCCAGAGGGTGGGGGCTGCCACAGAGAAGGCTCCCCCCCTGGGGGTCGCCAGCCGACATTGTTTGGCCAACAGCACCCTGAGGAGGCCCTCTCTGTGGGAGCAGACAGGTTGGTGGGAGGTATTTGCCTACAGAATGCGGTCCTGTAGATAACTGGGCCCTATGCCATGGAGCGCTTTAAAGGTCATTACCAAAACCTTGAAGCACACCTGAAAGCCCAC
>JANHFO010007276.1:32235-45465 GCA_032468095.1 Pareas carinatus
TACATACATTTGTAAAATAATAGTCAGAGAACTTCCATTCTATTAATATAAAAGGCACCTATTTAATATAACAAAATTTGAAAAGCTTATTTAATTATAACAAAAATTATAGCAAACAGAGATTGAGAAAGAGAAAGAGAGAATGAGAGAAAGAGGGAGAATGAGAGAAAGCGGGAGAATGAGAGAAAGAGATGGAGAATGAGAAACAGAGTGAGAGAAAGAGAGAGAAAGAATGAGAGACAAAGACAGACAGAAAGAGACAGAATGACACACACACACAGAGAGTGAAAGAGATAAAGAGACAGAGAATGTGAGAAAGAGACAGAGAATGAGAGAAAGAGACAGAGAGAAAGAGAGAAAGAGACAGAGACAGACATAGAGAGACAGACAGACAGACAGACAGACAGACAGACACACACACAAAATGAGACAGAGACAGATACACACAGAGAGACATACCGCTCTGGTGCTCCACTCCCTCCTCCTCACTTGCTCGCCGGCTTGGCCGAGCTCTGGGTGCCCCTGCTGTGCGGGTCGATCTGCAGGCCTCCAGGCACCTCATGTGTCAATCTCCGGGTGCCCCACAGGCTGATCTCCAGGCTTCCAGACATCACACGAATTGATCTCGGGGCACCCCGGGGGGCCGAAGGCCTATAATACGGCCAACGGCTACCCAGAGATAGATCCGCAGGGTGCCCGGAGGCCTGGAGATTGGCCTGTGGGCTGACTTATAGGCCTCCGGGTGCCCCGTGAGGTGATCTCCAAGCCTCCGGGCACCCTGTGGATCGATCTCTGGGCACCTGTGGCTCAAATTATAAGCCTCTGGGTGCCCCATGAATCGATCTCTGTGCACTCACAGGCCGATTTATAGGCCTCCGGGTGCCCTGCAGGTCGATCTCCAGGCCACCAGGCACCCTGTGGATCGATCTCTGGGCACTCGCAGGCCAAATTATGGGCCTCCAGGTGCCCTGTGGGCCGATTTCTGGGCCTCCAGACACCGCATCGGTCAATCTTCGGGTGCCACGCTGGCCAAATTTCTGCACTCCTGTCAGATGAAGCAACCCCTTGCGGCCCACTCAGATCTTCTGGCAGCCCACCAGTGGGCCGGGGCACAGGTTGGCGACCACTGGCCTAAACAGATCCTTGAAATTTTAAGTTTTGATTAATCTATTAATCAGAATTTGCTGCTGAATTTTTATTCTTCTCAAGTCAGTGTATTCTAGCAATAGCTGCATGCTGAATTGGATCCAAAATGTTCATAAATCAAATTATTTCTATATGTTTTCTGCACTATGTTCAATGTAGCACATACGTACATTTTGTACACACATGCACATATACACATATGGGAGAGACAGGGAGGGTGGAGGGTGAGAGATCTGATTGTTGTTATAGACTTGATTTTATTTATTTATTTATTTTATTTGTTCTAATTTATATACCGCCCTTCTCCCCAAAGGGACCCAGGGAGGTGTACAGCCGATAAAATGAAAGATATACAAATTACAAAGTTTAAAAATGATTTAAAAAGAAATATTTACGGTGGCTGGAAAATTTAAGACAACCCAATATTAAAACCAATTTAAAACCAAATTTAAAATTTAAGCATAAAATAAACATTTTCACAGGGGAGGGGGGAGGGAAGGTGTGAACTAGGCCAAACCAGCCTGGTTAAAAAGATGTATTTTTATAGCACGGCGGAAAGCGCGGAGGTCAGAAATAGTTCGAATCTCGGGGGGGAGGTCATTCCACAGGGTGGGTGCTGCCACAGAGAAGGCTCTCCCCCTGGGGGCCGCCAGTCGACATTGTTTGGCCGACGACACCCTGAGGAGGCCCTTTCTGTGGGAGCGAACCAGTCGGTGGAAGGTATTGGCTGGCAGAACACGGTCCTGTAGATATCTGGGTCCTAAGCCATGGAGAGCTTTAAAGGTGGTCACTAGCACCTTGAAACGCACTCGGAAGCTCACCGGCAACCAGTGCAGCTCACGGAGGAGAGGGGACACATGGGAACTATCCTGCGCCCCCATAATCCCCCGCGTGGCCGTATTCTGGACCAGTTGGAGCCTCTGGATGCGTCCCAGGGGGAGCCCCATGTAGAGAGCATTACAGTAGTCCAGGCGGGCAGTGACGAGGGCTTGAGTGACAGTGCGCATAGCGTCCTGATCCAGAAAGGGGTGCAACTGGCGGACCAGGCGGACCTGGCCCCCCTAGTGATGGCCGCCACGTGGTCAACCAAGGACAGCCGTGTATCCAGGAAGACGCCCAGATTGCAGACCCTTTCCGTGGGGGCCAGTATTTCACCCTGAATAGTCAGCAATGGAATGAGCTGGCTATGTCGAGACATCGGCATCCACAGCCACTCAATCTTGGAGGGATTGAGTCTGAGTTTGTTACGCCCCATCCAGATCCGCTTGGCCTCCAGGCACTGGGACATCACTTCCAAGGCATTGTTGGGGTGGTCCGGGGTGGAGATGTACAACTGAGTATCATCAGCATACTGATGGTACTCCACCCCAAAGCCACAGATGATCTCACCCAGCGGCTTCATATAAATGTTGAACAGGATGGGCGAGAGAACCAACCCCTGCGGCAACCCACACGTGAGATGCCACGGCGTCGACCTCTGCCCTCCTGTCAACACTGTCTGCGACCGGTCAGAGAGGTAAGAGGAGAACCACTGCAAAACGGTGCCTCCCACTCCCAACCCCCCCCAACCGGCGCAGCAAGATACCATTGTCGATGGTATCAAAAGCCGCTGAGAGGTCTAATAGGACCAGGATAGAGGAGCAACCTCTATTCTGGGCCCTCCAGAGATCATCCATCAATACGACCAATGCCATCTCCATGCTGAACCCAGGTCTGAAGCCGGATGGGAGCGGATCCAGATAGACAGTTTCATCCAGGTGCCGGGGGAACTGTCGGGCAACCACACTCTCTACAACGTTCTCCATAAAGGAAAGATTGGAGATGGGATGATAATTATTTAAAACAGCTGGGTCCAGTGAAAGCTTCTTGAGCAAGGGCCGTACCACTGCCTCTTTCAAGATGGCCGGGATGACACCCTCCTCCAAAGAAGCATTCACAATATTCTGGAGCCAGCCTCCTGTCACCTCCCAGGAGGCCAGCACCAACCAGGAGGGGCACGGGTCCAGTAAACATGTGGTAGTCTTAAGTCTCCCCAGAATCCTGTCCATGTCCTCGCAGGCAACAGCATCAAAATCTTCCCAGCTAATATTCTCAAGACCGGCATCTGTCACCCTGGCTGGGCTAACCCAGTCAGAGTCCAGACCATCCTGGATCTGCGCGATCTTCTCTCGAAAATAACCTCTAAACTCCTCCACCGAACCCTGCGAGGGGTCATCCCACCCTTCCAAATGAAGGAGGAAGCGGGCCACCCCAAACAGGGCACCGGGGCAGTTATCTGTGGACATGATCAGAGCGGAGAAGTAATTCTTCTTAGCCACCCTGATCATGCCCAAGTAGGCCTTTGTAAAGGTCCCAAGAGAAGATCGACCAAAAACTGAGCGGCTTGATCTCAAACTGCTCTCTAGGCATCTTTTCTGGTGATTCAGCTCCCTCAGCTCCTCGGAAAACTAGAAAGCCAGGGTGAGTTGGTGCCGGATCAGAGGCCACAAAGGCACAACTCGATCGAGGGCACCGCCAGCCTCCCAATTTCAGGCGGCCGTGAGCTCCTCAGCTGAGCCGTGGGTCCAGGTTTCGGGAAATGGCCCAAGCTCCATCTGGAACCACTCAGAGTCCATCAGGCTCCTGGGGCAGAACTATTTAGTCTGTTTCGCCTCCTTGCGGCAGGGCGTGGCGATGGGGAAGTCCAATCAAAGGAGACAATGGTCCGATCATGACAGGGGCTCCACAACTATCTCTCCTAAATTTCGACCATCTAACCACTGTCCAGAGGTAAAAACCAAGTCCAGCGTGTGTCCCCTGAGTGCGTGGGTCCCTGAATTAGTTGGGTCAGGTCCATGGCTGTCATGGTGGCCATGAACTCCAGAGCCGCTTCCGATGCCTCACCCGCAGATGGCAGGATGAAATCCCCCATAACTATAAGTTTGGGAATCTCAACTGCCACCTCGTCGATGACATAGAGTAGCTCAGGCAGGGCTGCTGTCACGTGGCAGGGAGTCAGGTACGTGCTCAGCTCACCCCTCTGCCTCCCAGGGCCCCACTTCACTAGGAGGGACTCACAGCCGGCCACCTGAGGAGCAGGGGCCTCCCTCGGTAGGAGCTCCTCCTTAATTAGAATTGCCAAACCCCGTCCCCCCCCTGGGCCCGCGGTTGATGAAAAGATAGTCATCAAATAGATAAATTTTGACTACCAGTACTAATGGTCATCCAGATTTTTTTATGAGCCAGATATAGCTAGCCTAGTCAGGAAGGACAGAGTTTTGAAAACCATCTATCGGCTATTTGCTAAGGACTGAATGGCAGACAATAAATCTGTTCTTTTGCAGAGGCAAATTGAATGTTACAACAATAAACTGGATTATAGCAGATTCTCACACCGCATTGACTTTCAGGGTGACTAGAAATTAACAGTTCAGACTAAATCTTTGCACTGAGATTCATGAATAATGTAACTCTAATAATCAGCTAATTGGTTAAAAAAATGTGGTTTTCTGAAAATGCCCTCTGACCACTGATGAAATCCATATACAGGCTTCTTATCCAGGTAACTATGGAAACAAGGAGGTATTTATTTTCTTCTATTTTGTCAAATTGCAATCTGATTCTGGAATATATTTTCAACTATTTAAGAGCTCATTTCTATTAACTCCGTTGAATGCTCCAAGCACTGATATTATGGTAATCAAATTGGATTTTAATGCAAGCCTTTTCTAGAAATCATTGCTGGGTTCAGAAGATCTCAGACTTACAGTACATTTTTTAAAGTATAAGGAAAAGAAAAAGGAACAATACAGGCCTGTAAGGGTGTCTATGTGTACTCAGAACTGAGATGGGAAATGTATAGCTCTGTAAATTGCTTAATTTCTAACAGTCCTGGCCAGCATGGCCAATGGTAAAGGATACTGGAAGTTGTAATATATCATCATTTGAAGGGGCCACAGATTCTTCATCTGATACAGTAAGTAGTACTGCAGAATGGATATATAAATCCACTCTCATTTTTTAAATCTTCACAGGAATCCTTTGAAATATATTAAACTGAGAAATCCAACAGGCATGGTTGCTTATTTTAACTATTCTACAAAAGTGTATCTCAGTGTAATCATCCAATGCCTTGAAATGGTATGGTTTTGAAAAAGATGTACAGTTTCATTTTGTGGAATGTATATAAGTTCCATTAAGTTCTAGGAGATATATTCACTACTAAGCATGTTTAGGACCACATCTTAGGGGGCAAAATCAATGCTGTGCATAATGTTAAAAAGTTGATTTCCATTAATGTTGAAGCTGACATATTAATTTGATGTAGAATGAAGATGTTTACCTATAACATCTGCCATAAAATGATTAGGAGCAATTTTATGGAAATCAGCAACCTTTATGCACACACGTATTGTGCTATGATGAAAAAAATATTTTGATTAAATCAGGTGATTCTAAGAGTTCAAGAATATCAGGTTTCCAAAGGTGAATTATCATAGAAATTCCTGTCATGGTAATGGATCATTTAGCATTCTAACATTCGTTATTTGTACTCAAACCTTGAGGGGTGCTCAAACTGCAAATAAATACTGTTTTGAAGAATGTAAATTAGAGTCACACTGTTAATCAGTCTGACTTTCAAACCAGAATGCCTGCAGATTTTTTTTTTGCAGTAAACAAATTTGCTAAGTGACAGTGTGCTTTCGCATAAATCCATGTAATAAGCATTGAATGATTTTTTAAAAAGTGGAAACATCATAAATAAAAAAATAAATTTTTAAATGTCAAAGCCAAACACCATAATTTTGGATTTACCCTGAAAGGAGCAATGGAGGAGGTTTCATTGTCAGACTCACATTTCCCCTAACTTGAAATGGTACCTCTCACTAGTTTTGTTTCATATTTACAACACACATAGAGAAGTGGTAAGTAGAAGTCCACCATATTCTTCTCTTTGTTTGCTTCTCAAGCTGCCTGACTCACCTTGGTTCAAGTTAAAAAATCACTCTAGGAAAGCTAGTTGTGATATTTAAAAAATTTGTTTCAATATCTATTATTTTAATGCCTAATTGGTACTTTATGAAACACATTTGCTTAGTTTGGTGTATATTTTATTCAACTAAATATAAAGTGAAATAAATATGTTAACCCATTTTACGACAAAGAGGTGGAAACCCAAGACAGTACATTGCCTGAGGACATTCAATTTTTTCCATCAAGTTCCAGAACCTCAAGTGAGACTTCTTATGTTACCTAGAGCTCTT
Source organism: Pareas carinatus (assembly GCA_032468095.1). Lineage (NCBI taxonomy): Eukaryota > Metazoa > Chordata > Lepidosauria > Squamata > Pareidae > Pareas > Pareas carinatus. The sequence continues at coordinate 38,625 of JANHFO010007276.1, forward strand.
CCTCATCAAATCTCTTTCTCCAAGATAGGGATAAAACTCTTCTCAACTCATCTGGATCATACAGAGTAGTAGTTCCTTTTGAGATATGAAAAGTCCTTCTGTGTTTAGAAGGAGGACAGTGGTCTTTTGGTATAGTGGAACCACTGGCTGAAGAGGTTTTCCTTCTGAGGAGAATAAAGAGATTTTCCAGCTTAGAGTCTATTGTGGGAGGAAATATCTGAGGTCAAACCTTTAAATCTGTATCTGGTATTTCTCAAGAGAAAGCAAATACTCTGGTGAGATTCTTGTAATATAGGTGATGCACAATAAAATATCTACTTGAGTTTATCCACAAGTGTTTCTAGTTGATATCTGGCTAATGTCCGAACCCATTAAGGATGTATATATATTACATGGTATCATAGGACATCTCTTTAAATATGCATGGTTTTATATTTGATTTGTTTTAGCTGTATATATTGGTTTTCCAATTGGTTGGTTGTTAAATTGGGAACTAATTTTATGGGACTCCTGGGTTTTTAAATATTATTATGTTTTGTTTATGAGGAAAAAGAAATGATTATGATGATTAGCGTACATGTGAAATATGAACCTCATTAGAATGAAGAGCCAATGTATTTATATGTTTAAAAAGAACTTAAAAAGTCTTAATAAAAATGCACATTTCTTATTGTCTAAAGATCTGAGATGACATTTTAAAGATATAATAGAAGCCTTATTCCTTATTTATAATTGTTTGGGATAAAATAGAGTGATCGATTAAAGTCAAATCATAGCATCATAGTCTAGTGAAGACTTGAATATGGGTTTCCTTGAATGAAATCTAATATATTAAATACTATAATACACTGGCTCTGTAAATACCAAGCAGCTCATAATAAAGGGGAAGATATGGAGATTTCTGAGAAAAACTGGATAATTTCATAGTACTTTTTGTCCTTTTAACAGGCCATGTTCTTAGAGGGAAAAGTACATTTTAGAAATAGGGTAAAACATAATAAATTAGTGAAACTTTTATAGACTAGCCTGTAAGATGATAAATTCTGTATGATAGCTTTCTATCATTGGTATGGAAGTATTAGTAATAAAAATTGGTGTTCCAGGTAAAACAAATGAGACTAAAACATAAACCTGATACATTGGACTAAGCCATAGCATAGTATCCTTGATTTTCACTTACTATTGTGTAGACCAGCTGTTATACACTATAAATCATGATTTATGGTTTCATATATTGCAGAAACCTGGCCAATTGTGTGTATTGTTTAACCATGACCTATGTTAAGAGTGAACTCCATCCTATTCCCGCAATAAAAGAATAGATGGAAGAAGTGATGGAGCTAGCAAAAGTGGCAAAACTGACTATATATAATTTAGAAAAAAGAATATATATCCAGTTAAACTGCTTTTAAACTTCGTGCTCAAGACAGAAAAGAAAAAAAATCTTGATTTTGAGTTTTGCTGATTAAATTAGTTTGTTGTTATAGAAATGGCTAGTACTTGCTAAACTGGTAAAGTAAAAAGTTGAGGCTGCAATTCTATTTTGTATTTTGCTGTGCTAAAAAAACCCTGGAAGTCAATACTTTTTTTTCCCTTTCCTATCTTATCCTACATTTTTTTGCTCTTTTTTTCTTTTCTCATTTCCCTATCTTTATTTTCATTTGAATTTTATATTATGATAATCATAATATAGATATAGATATATAGAGATAGAAATATATATCCATATACCATATTTCCCCCAAAATAAGACCGGGTCTTATATTTATTTTTGCTCTAAAAAACTCATTAGAACTTATTTTCCAGTTAGGTCTTATTTTGGGGGAAATATGGTACTAAATGCATCTGTCTGCCTGACAGTCTTAACTGGGGTTTATTTTGCGGTTGTGGCTTATATTACTAGCATCCTGAAAAATCATGCTAGGGCTTATTTTCCAATTAGATCTTGTTTTCGAAGGAAACAAGGTAGATATTGAAAAAGAGCAAGCCCTGCCCAAATATATTACTTGAGGTTACCCAGGAATGTTCATTCTGGTGATGGAATTAAGACGCCAAATTTCTGTTGTGTATATAATCTATGTAGATATATATTTAAACACACTTGCAGATACATAATTTTTCATTATTGTGATGAGTGAAATAAATTGGACTTGTACCAAAAGTTTCCATTCTTACTTTCTTTTTAAAAAGTAGCTAATTTAGAGTATGACTGCCATCTTTTGTACATAAAATTTAGTCTTATGATAAAAGATTCTTGTGTTTGTTACTATAATTGGATATAATACAAGTCATCCTAGTTGAAAGATTTGTGGATATTTGTCATATTTATTTATTTGTACATATATTTGCAGGCTGCCTTTAAAATTCAGGACATTTTTAAAGAACATATTAAAATGCCTACAGTATTAACAAAGTATCACAACATATAATGCCATCCATGAACCAAAAATAAGACAATACCTCCCCAGTGTGGTTGCTTCCAATAATGTCGCATTGACTTTAGTTTTCTGTGATTTAGGAATGTTTTAGGAATGCAACAATAGCAGAGTATACAGAGAATGCATTGCAGTAAACTGATAAATTGCATCTCCTAGTGGGTGTATAAACCATTTCATACACTTGTGTTTACATTATATATTAGCAATTAGTTGGCAGAATTGTTAACATTTTAAAAACCACATTAATAATAACACAGTGCTCCTCATCATGATGGCTTCTGAAGTCTCAAAACATCTTAAAATTTACATTTTCAATGGGATTGTAGGAACACACAGTTCTGTTTGCAGTAATAATATGGCTTGCAAGGTACACTCTGAAATTTGTATTAATATCAGACCAAATCTACAAGATGCATTAACTTACAAGTACAGTTTATGTTTGGAGAGTTAACTAATGGCTCTATGGTTATACTGCTGTTGGCAGTGAAATAGCTGAGGCTGAATGCAAACAGGACATTTTGATGTCCTGAAATAATGACATAGTCATAAGTCACCATATCATGGCCTATTTACTCAAATAATTAATGAAAAGAGATAATGAACAGTCAGATCAAGACTTTTTCATGTCAAAATCAAGACACACACAAACTCAAAACAACCCAAGTTGATTTATTATAAAATGGTGCATACAGAAAGTTAGGCAGGCTTTCAAAATTGTATTAAGTAGTCCTCGACGTACGACTGCAATTGAACTAAAAATTTCTGTTGCTAAGTGAGACTTTTGTTAAATGAGGTTTACCCCCATTTTGCAACTTTTCTTGCCACTTTTGTTAATTGAATCACTGCAGATATTAAGATAGTAACACAGTTGCAAAGTGAATTCCGACTTCCCCATTGACTTTGCTTGTCAGAAGGGTGACCACATGACCTCGGGACACTACAACTGTCATAAATACATGACTGTTGCCAAGGGTCTGAATTTTGATCATGTGACCATGGGAATGCTACAAAGGTTAAGTGTGGAAAATGGTCATAAGACACTTTTTTCAATGCCGTTGTAAGTTCGGTCACGAAATGAAACATTGTAAGTCCAGGACTAATTGTACATCATTTCTTGAATCCATGCCTTGCCTGTTTGTTGACCTTGCTTACCTCAGAGCTGGCAGGAGGGGGAGGAGAGCCTTGGTTAACTCCTCGGTAGCCGTGATCTGCAAGTTGTAGAGAATGTCAATTGCCTCTGCAGAAGTCAGGTGTATAGTATCAACTGCAGGTCAAACTAAAGTGACCACAGGAGCATGGAAGGAGAAAGGACAAAGTCATGGAGGATCAGGGATCAGTGTTGGCTGTTATGGAACAGTAGGGGAAGCAGGCCTTCACCTCTGTGAAATTTCTGAATGCATCCACTGCATACCATGGAATGCTGGACTAGATGGAGCACTGCTATAACATGCCTCTTTAACATGATTCTTTTCAAGAATCAATGTCTATATTAAATAGTCAATTTGAGTCAATCAAAAGCACTTAGACCCAGATTCTAAAAATGAATCAAATATCTGAGATATACTTAAGTTGCAAGAATTAAATATACCCTTTGAGTCTTAGCAGAACAGGCAAAACAAAGTACTTCTTTTCCCAACAAGTTAATTAGTAAAATCAGAGATACAGTGATCATTACATTTATGAAGAAAATAGACGTTACTAGAAAGTAGTCAACATGTTAGCTTAGAGTCACTTCCTTATTCAGAGGCAGCATTTTTGCTAAATACCAGGTATTTTTTTATCTTTGTCCAAGTTGTAGCAAGACAATTTATTTTGAATTTAGCCCTTATTATTCATTCTACAGGGTTGAAAAACTATGCCAACAAATATGGTACAGGGCAATATAATTTTAGAGGTTCAGATATCTTCACTTAAAAAAAACAACACTAGATCTTATAACATTCCTTGTAGGGCACTTGTCCAATGGTCTTGATTTTGGATTTCCTTTTCTTTTGCTTTATAAACTTAGAGCCTTTCAAGATACAGAAAACCAAATTATATACATATTTTCATAATTTGTAAAAAAAGGAAGTAAAATATTGATTGCCTTATTTTTAATCCTGTTCCTAAATATCCCCAACTGGGAACTCATGTTTTTTTTCATCTGTTATATCTGGATTCTATCTGCCAGTTTTAGGACTCCTCATTAATCACTGCTAATGTAGTTCCTTTTCTGTATATATTTATTTATTATTATTATTTATTAATTATATTTATATACCACCCTTCTCCCCGAAGGGACCCAGGGCGGTGCACAGCCATATAAAACACAAAATAGACAATAACATACAGCAAAAAACACAATTAAAATAGATTAAAATACAAAAAAAATATGTGACTGATTAAGATCCAAATGATTAAGACCAATTTAAAATCGAATTAAAATTAGAACACTATAAGAGCGAGGGGGGGGGGGACCCTAAGATAGTCCGGCCTGGGTAAACAGGTAGGTCTTAATGGCGCGGCGGAAAGCACGGAGATCCGTGATGATGCGAATCTCTGGGGGGAGGTCATTCCATAGAGTGGGCGCCGCCACAGAGAAGGCTCTCCCCCTGGGGGTCGCCAGCCGACACTGTCTAGCCGACGGCACTCTGAGGAGGCCCTCTCTGTGGGAACGAACTGGTCGGTGGGAGGTATTTGCTGGCAGAATGCGGTCCTGTAGATAGCTGGGTCCTATGCCATGGAGCGCTTTAAAGGTCATAACCAACACCTTGAAACGCACCCAGAAGCCCACAGGCAGCCAATGCAGCTCGCGCAGGAGGGGGGCCACATGAGCTCTTCCGCTGGCCCCCATAGCCCCCTGCGCGGCCGTGTTCTGCACTAATTGGAACTTCCGGATGCATCCCAAGGGGAGCCTCATGTAGAGAGAATTACATCTAAACCCCTAACCCCCAAATACTAAACAAACAGCAGTGTTATTTTCTTAAGCAAATCTGTCTTCTCTTACCTAAATCAGTTGGACTCCTTGATTGTCTGGCAGTTTGTAGAACTGAGCAGATATATTTCACTTGCATCTGTTTCCATATTATGAAATCATTGCAGATCTTTAAATTTATCTTAGTTGTGAACTCATTATTTTTCATAATGTGTAAAATCTCAAATGTTGTGTAATCGGTAAATACAAGTTGAGACTGTTACAGAACCTTTAAATTTTCATGATATTTTAACTTTTCTTCTTGATTTAATAATATTTCAGTATTGACAGTCAATAACTAACAGCACTCATAGACCCCCTCCATTCTTCCACAGTCCTTGTCATGCCTTTCTGTTTCACTTATACCTTCCCCAATCTTTGCATCCTCAACTCTCCCACATACACTCTTAACCTTACTATACTTTCCTCACACCCGCACCCTGGCCATCATCATGCCTCCCTCATAGCCGCGCATATCTCAGCTCACCCTTCCTAGCCTTGCTGTTCCTCCCTTGCGCACCCTTCTCAAGTCATGGCACATATCTCTACACACCTGCATGGGCTGCTCTCCCAATTGTCAGCAGTCAGTTTACCTGTTTACCAGCCTGCTTGTGACCTAACTGTAACTTGCCTGATGTGATTTTGGGAGGTTATTAGGAAGTTACATTTCCTAACAACCATGGAATTTCAGTATAATGAAGGCAACTAGGACTGTTGGAATTACCTTTGTTAAATGAAGTGATTGTACTTTATAAAAACAGATTTCTTAGTAACAGGAATGTGAGTCATTGTAAGTCATTGCTGTGTGTGTGTGGGGGGGGGATAAATGGATGATTGTTAACAATATTCTTTGTATCTGCATTCCAAAGAATCTACATCACAGTAGAGTTTTGGATGTCTTTTAAAAATATTTCATTGTACTTCTTGCTTCTTAAGCTGTTGGAGATAATACAGTTGGCATGCTATAGTTACTTCCTGCTTCATTGCTTAAAAGTTAGCTACAGAAGGAATCAAAAGCTTTTGCCTTCATTTCCAGTAAGAGTATTTTGTTCTGCAAAAATGCCAAAGAACTGGACTTCCGGTGGCAATCCGAGCGGTGAAAGTCGCTCCGAGTGAGCATCCGCTCTGCAGGATCGTAAAAGCCTCCGTTTGACCGTCCAATGCCAACGGGTGGCTTTGAAAAGCACTTCCTGGGCAAAAGGAAGGGCTGAAGAGCAGGCTGGCAGGGTTTGGGCTTCTTCGACCCCCCCCAGTGGGCTGCTGGAGGGAGGAGAAGAGAAGCTCCCCAGGGAACCAGCCGTAAAGCTCCGACCTGCAGAATGCTTCTGCTCAGGCAGAACAAGCCGTTCGTGACCACCTTTGCAACTAAGAACGAAGCTGGAGGAGTAAATTCTTTTTATTCAAGCAAACTTGGCTAGACAGGAGTCCAAAAACATGCAAGTATTGAAAC